>JAULKK010000001.1:16038240-16048833 GCA_032355705.1 Rubia peregrina | reverse complement strand
AGTATTGAGGAAGATCGAGGGGGTTAAAATCAACTGTGAGGAGAAAGCGGAAAAGTTCTTCGACAAGACCTACTTCGAAAATAAGATGTGGATATTAGTCTATCATAAATGCTGCCATAACATGCTAGGAGATGTGAAGCTGAGCAAGAGGTCTAGAGTTGATGAAGGTAAGTGAATTCATGTTTTTCATTGCAATATATATATATATATGTCTATATGTTTAGCATTTGTAGATTCGTAGAAAGCATACTTCGAAGGTGTTAGAGATTGCTACAAGTGGGTACGCAAGGATTCCACCGCCATGAAGGCAAAGATTTTGAAAATTGAGAAAAGACAACGAGCGTACGAACACCATCTTGCTTCCACCCATCGTCCTCTTCTTGCCCGATCCACATCGACGGGTGATCTTGAAGATGACTTTGAGCCGCACCTACCATAGAGGTTACTTTGTTCACCTAATTTTTAAATCTATTTTGAATTGTGATGGTTGTTGGATGATTGCTTTTTCTTGTCTTTAGTTTTAAACATTGGATTGTGTTGGCTTATTATTTTCTAGTTTTTATGGGTTGTAATAGGATGTGATATTTTTGTATAAGTGCTATTTGAATTGATCAGTGTTTGGTTTATGAGTTCATCTTGCTTTGTGTTACTCTTTAAACCAAATAGAAGTAACATTGTAACCAAATCCGTGATTGCACAAATTTGACACACCTAATGATCAAAAGAAAAACAATTACTCTAGAAAGGATGACACTAGTTCTTTTGTTTTCTTTTCCTGGTAACCTTTTTAGCCCTTCTCCTTTTACGGCTTACCTTACCACAAATGTCCACCCAAATTCCCTCATCATGATCATTTCTGCTAACTGAACAATGCAAACTATGATCGTCCTACTCAAGTGAGATAGCATAATCCATTCCAACACCCGGTGTATTGTGACCAAATCCAAGACTTTCTTCAACTTTGAATTCTTCAACAAAAAACGTGTTTTCCTTCCATAAGAATCTCCCACTGAGGATTGGAAGGATCCCTTACATAAAAACCTGGTGCACTTGAGAAGCCAATATGAAGGGATATTCCCGCCAACCAATCTGAATCCTGTCCATAAGGGTGAAACCAAAATCCTCGGTCCGCTGCCCATTGTTGAAATGAACCCACTGACATTTAAAAACTGCAACTCGCATAGTGCCATGAGGAGAAAAAAACATCCTAATAAATCTTGGTTGATTTAAGTAAGGCCCTAACAGTCCATTCGAACTCATAAACCTACCACACAAACAACCACACATAACTCTAAACGACTAAATTTTCCCACATATAACTGAATGAAGATGTTGCACTGAAGTAAAAAGATATTGAATTTTAAGGTATCTTAGCCTTTTACTTTAAAACTAATTGGTGTTATGTAGAAATTATCTATTATTGTGAAAATATGGACCAAAAAGGATCACAAACCAAATAGTATAAATATCTGTTGGGCTAAAGAGACCAACCTTAAAATTTAACCCAAGAGGACCTTTAATTGCATCTCCTTTGACTTAGATTATTTGTATGTCCAGAATTGCAACCGAAGTTTAAAGCAAAAAGTTTGATACAACCGAAGTCAAAAGTCATTTCTACATGAGTGAAAGGACATACACAAGCATTACTGACATTGGGGCCATAATTTCTTTCAGGATTTGATGAGGCTATGCACCGATGCTAGTCTCCTATGAAAGGTAGTCCTGGACGGTGTTAGAATATAATATTCTAGATATTTTATTAGGGTTTCGATATTTAATATTATGCACTTTATGTACTATATTCTTTCTCTCAATAATCTAAACCTTAACTCAATAATCTAAACCATATTCATTCTCCTCTTTTTTTCTCCAAAAAATCAAAACTTTTTGGAAAAAACAGGCAAGATACGATCATCGCTTTGATACCATGGTGTGCTTGACGGTCTACATGGGCTAACCAGTTGGTGGGAAGAACAATGCTCATCTTAATTATGTTGGTTGCCTGGTAAAAGTTATTTATGGCCTAAATCAAGCTCTTCGTTCTTGGTTTCAGCGGTTCAGCACTTACCTACAGTAGCTTGGTCTCCTTTGCAACTTTGCAGGCACATCCTTGTTTATTTTTTTCGAGAGGCACCACCCTTGTTTATCTCTTGGTTTATGTGGCACATCCTTACTGGAAACGACTCCTCGGACATTTTTTTAGTTCATTCCTGGAATTGATAAGGAGTTTTCCATTAAGCATTTGGGCTCTTTACATTATTTTCTTGATTTAAGGTGGAGTATACTTTCTGGGGTTTGTTCTTGGGCTAGTCCAAGTATACACGTGATATTGGAATGATCGACCCTGTTTCCTTCTGTACATCGTTCAGCAGTTCCCGCTTCCCTGGTAGTACTTGTGGGAAGTTTTCCAGGCTAACTCTTTATCAATCTTTTTTTCTTTTTTCTTGTAGTATCTCACTATCACTCGTCCAGATCTTGCTTTTCCAGTAAATTAAGCCACTCATTACCTCTAGGATCCCATGGATGATCACTTTGTCACAGTTACACGTATTCTCCACTATGTTTGTGAGACTATGTACCATGGTCTGTCTTTTTGTTCGGCTCGCACTTCTAAGGTGCGAGTCTACTCCGATCCAGATTGAGTGTGTTTTCTCGAGACCCCTCCTTCTACATTGGGTATAATTAATGTCTCTATGGATGACAACCTGGTTTCTTGAAGTGCTAAGAAGTAACCCATAATTTCTCATTCTAGCTCCCATCCTGAGTATCATTCATTGGTTAATTAATACTGGGCGGAAACTGTCTGGTTATCGAATCTACATCGTGATCTTCGATTCCATTTCTCCATTTCCCCGCTTATGCTTTATGATATCAAAAATACCATCTTTCTTTCTTAAAATCCTGGTGCGCAAAATCAGGCAAAGCACCTTGACATTGAATATCACTTTGTTCGTGAACTGGTTTCTTCAACTTGTAGACATTTTCACGAAAGGATTGTCTCGACTTTTGTTAGAGTTTTTCAGGTGTAAACTTTGCATATAAGAGCATCCGACTCTTCATTTAACTCTATGTGTGTGTCCCCTTTGTTTGAGTTTTTCAAATCAAACTTTACATCCTTGAGCATCCGACTCTTCACTTGAGGGTTGTGTGTTTATGTTAGAACAAAAGATTCTTGAGATTATATTAGGGTTTAGATATTTACTTCTACGTCTCTCTATTATTTTCTTTATAATCTAAACCTAAGCTCAAAGGAATTCACTTCTCCAGAGGCCGAGTCGTTGCGAATTCCAAGTGATGAAAAATCGGAGGAAAAGAAAGGAGCCAGAAGAAAAAGAATCAAGTTGATCCCATTTCGTTGAGGCGGTTGTGTTCATGTGATGCTGCGTTTCCTCAATCATGCACGTAACACATTCAGTTTGGAATATGGGTTTTTATTTTTGTTTTGGGAGTTCAATTGTCTACATGCAAATTTATTACAAAATAGAGCATATATATATATATAAATACAGATATGATTCAAGATTTCAAAATGGAAAAATACAACTGTCAAGCTGGTATTGGCATTTAAGCCTCGACGTGGCTGGGTTTGTACTTCTTGGCAACAAGGCAAAGAGGAATTTTCTTACACATGGTTATTCCCGGCGATGCATCAATATCAATGTCTTCAACTTCCATGCCAGGAGGTAAATCCCAGTCAAAAGAGTGAAGAAGATTAGCAAGTGCAACTTTCACGTTCGACAGCCCCAGATTGATTCCTGGGCAACCTCTTCTTCCCGTTCCAAACGGAATCAGCTCGAAATCGTTCCCTTTCATGTCAATTGTGCTATCTAGAAATCTCTCGGGAGCAAAATCTTCCGGATTTTCCCAACTTTCAGGATCTCTAGCGATCGCCCAAGCATTCACGATAACCATCGTGTTCGCTTCAACGTCGTATCCATGTATGGTGCAATCTTCTATAGTTTCTCTGGGAACTAGAATTGGTGTTGGAGGATATAACCTGAAGGTTTCTTTCATTACAGTGTCCAAGTAAGGGAGTTTTTGAAGTTCTTCTTCCCCTACTGCTCCATTATTTCCAGCCACTTCTCGGATTTCGGTTTGGACTCTCTTCATAGCAGAAGGGGACTTCATCAAGGCTGTCATAGCCCATACAATTGTGGTTGCAGCTGTGTCTGTTCCAGCTATAAATATAATCTGTGGACCACAACAAAGGTCATTCATGAAAATAGTATTATCTCCTTCTCAAAATTAGAGTTTACTTCCTTATCCAGGAGAGGGGGTGGAGGCTGAGGAGTATACAAGCATTTGACACCTTAATATGCCTTTGACGACTTTGAAAAATAGGGTATCTCAAATTATTTGTATTTTAGTTCAATTAAATTCAAATTTGTTTGATTTACTTAAGTTTAGTTCATCCTATAAAAATAAAATTTAGCTTAAATTACTTCTAATATTACTTTATATGTTAGGATAGACGAGATTGAGATTTGATAGAGATATGATAGGATTGATAGATATTTACTTTCATTTCAAACTCATTCTTGTAATGAATTCCTGGTGTCGATATCGTCATAAGACCCACTTTCGGCGAACTTTTAGCGAGCAATCCAGCTTTGCTTCCTTCCTCTTCGTCCGGTTTCACTCTTCTTGCGAAGACGCACTGCAACAGAATCCCTCTCAGTCCCAGCAGTGTTCTTCTCCGCCCGATCAGCCATCTTCTTCTGTCCAAGCAGCGTTCTCCGGTAGTCGCACGTTCAGCCAGAGGCGGATCCAGTGTCAGGCAAAGGTGGCAGTTGCCACCCAAAAATTTATTTATTTTTGAATTTTTGTGTACTAAAATTTAAAATTTATGATTTTGCCCCACCACTTTATAAAAAAAATATAGGTAGTACCTAAGAAATTTATAATTTGCCCCACTCTTCTTCAAATCCTGGATCCGCCTCTGCGTTCAGCTGCAATTATCCGGTGAATTCGAATTCATCACCGCCGACCAAGGGCTTCATCACCATGCCTATCAGCTCCGACTATCTCGAGTTCTAGTGCATGGTTTCTAATTCGCCGCATCTCTCTAGATCCTGGTAGCATCTCTCCAGTGCGTGCGATTCACGTGCTACGGTGAAGGAGAAGGAAAAGCTCCAGTGCTTAGCTTTCACGCGTGTTCGACAAGTACACTCTTTGGCACATGAAGTCACGCTCGAGGCACATCTTCAACGTGTGCGGCCCAGCTTGGCAGACTTGTATCTGCGCCTCGCGCTCCAATCTTTTGTGCAAATTTCCAGCATTATTGGCAATATCCCGCTGTATTCATGGATTTCCTTGGTAACTGTTACTTTGATCAATGGATTATTGATTGTGGTGCATTTTCTCATGGGACTTCCAATCATTTCCATCTAGAGAAGGTACACACTTATCGTGGTTCTAATTCCATTTATGTGGGCAATGGTGAATCACTGTCAATTTCTCAAATTTGCACTGTAATCTAATGAGCTTGGCTCTTAATGATGTTCTTGTGGTACTTCAAATTACTAATAGTTTACTGTCCATTAGTAAGCTTACTCGTGATTTACCTGTTATTTTTATATTTGATGTCGATGCATTTTTTTCATTAAGCACAAGCATTTTCTTGAGACTGGTAATTTCACTTTTTAAGGTGAATACGTTCTGGAAAATTTTGAGCTTTCTTTGAGCAATGATATTCTCATCTTGGGCATGTGTCTTACACCACTCTTCAGTTACTAAGTAAACAAGGTCATATCTCTGTCACCTCTCTTTTGCATGCACCTGTCACTTGCTCTACTTGTCAAATGGCTAAGAGCAAACATATGTCATTTTCTACCAGTGATAAGTGAGTCACTAGTTTGTTAGATAAAGTGCACGATGATTTGTGGGGGCCGACCCTAGTTGTATCGGTAGAAGGCAATTCCTACTATGCTGGTTTCATTGATGATTTTTCATGATTCATGTGGTTTTCCCGTTATGGCAAAAGTTTGATTTCTTTGACATATATATCCACTTCCAGAAATTTTTTGAGACTAGGTTTTCTACCAAGGTCAAAATCTTGCAAACTGATCGCGGCACGGAGTTCACTAATCATCGATTCACTTTGTGTCTTGTGGCATTGATCATCAGATGTCCTCTCCCTATACACCTTCTCAGAATGCCCGGATCGAGCGAAAGTATCGCCACATCACGGAGGCTGGTCTTGTGATGTTATTTCAATCTTCAGTGTCAGAACCTTATTGGGTGGATGCTTTCTCTTCCACGGTTTATATTATTAACTGCTTGTCTAGTTCCCTTCTTGGTGGAAAGTCTCAATTTGAGGTTGTTTTTGGATCTGCACCGAATTATTCTCTCTTTCACCCATATGGTTGTCGTGTGTATACTTACTTGCGTACTCTCGAACCTCATAAGTTTGCACCTCTCTTCATTCAATGTGTTTCTATTGGCTACTGCTCTCGCCACAAAGGGTTCAAGTGTCTTGATACGACTACTGGGTGTATCTATGTCTCACGTCATGTCCAGTTTGATGAAACCTTATTCTCGTATGCCTCCTCTAGGGATGTCCGTTCTACATCTCATTTGGAGTTATCTTCATTTACAGAGCCCTCAGCTGCATGGTCATTTGCATCTAAATCTTGTGTTACATCGGCCTCTACTTGGTTACCTTGTGTGGTTTGTTCTGATCATGACACTCCAGCATTACCTTCAACCACTCCGGTCCTGACACTTGCTTCTCCGGCCCCGATGCCCAGGACTCTGGCCACTACAACATTGCCCCAGGCTCACATTACTCCTGCTCCAGATTCTCCTGTTCCTATCACTGATGCCTCTCTTAAGCCAGCTCCCGCTAGCTTGTATCAGATGATCACCAGGATGATGAATGTTTCTCGACGCCCTTGATCCTTTTCTGATTATGAGGTATTTGGTTTTCTTCAGCATTGATTGCTCAGAACGAGCTCAGGACGATCGTGTGGCTCTTCGTGGTCCTCGCTGAATTTCAACTATGGATGAGGAAATGAATGCTCTTCGACACCAGCATACTTGGGATTTGGTGCCTCGTCCGGTAGATGTGAATGTTGTTGGCTTCAAGTGGGTTTACCGTCTCAAGTACCATCCCGACGGTACTATTGGTTGATACAAGGCTTAACTGGTTACATAGGGTTTTCTCAGATTCCGGGATTTGATTTCAATCATACCTCCAACCCTGTTGTGAAGGTGTCCACTGTTCACATTGTTCTTGCCAAAACTACCATGGCCCCTTCATCAGCTGGATGTGATGAATGCTTTCCTAAATGATGTTCTTTATTCTCCTGCTACATGGCCCAACCAGTTGGCTACAAGGACGATGCACATCCTAATTATGTCTGTTGTCTACGGAAAGCCATTTATGGCTTAAAGTAAGTTCTTCGAGCTTGGTTTCAGCGGTTCAGCACCTACTTACGCCAGCTTGGCTTTCTTTGAAACTCGGCAGACAGATCGTGGTCTTTTTTCTCGAGGTACTATTCAGCTTTATCTATTGGTTTATGTGGATGATATTATCCTTATAGGAAATGACTCCTCGTTTATTCGTCAGTTCATTGCTCGAACTGATGGAGAGTTTTCCATTAAGGACTTGGGCTCTTTACACTATTTTCTTGGTTTGGAAGTTTAGTCTAGCTTCCTCCGATTTGTTCTTGGGCCTGGCCAAATATGCTCGTGAAATTCTCCGCAGAGCTGGGATGACTGATGCTACTGCCTTCTCTACGCCATTTCTTCCGTAGTCTCAGCTTCACAGTAGTACTAGTGAGAAGTTTGTCAGTCCCACTCTTTATCGATCATTGGTTGGTGTTCTGCAGTATCTCACCATCACTCGTCTGGATCTTGATTTTGCAGTGAATTCAGCCAGCCAGTACCATTAGGATCCAAGGGATGATCACTTTGCTGCAGTTACTCGTATTTTCTTATGTCCGCGGGACTATGAAATATGGTTTGTCCTTTCACTCAGCTTGCTCTTCCAAGGTGTTGGGCTATTCAGATCTAGATTGGGCGCATTGTCTTGAGACCCGTCGTTCTACATATGGGTATGATGATTTTCTAAGTGGAAACCCAGTCTCTTGGAGTGCTAAGAAGCAACCCACGGTTTCCTTTTCTAATTCCGAGTCTAAGTATCGTGCCTTTAAGAATACCGTGATAGAAGTTGTATAGTTATTTCATCTACTGCGTGATCTTTGATTCTCGCTCTCCGGTCCTCCGCTTCTGCTTTGTGATAACAACAGTGCTATCTTTCTGGCTCAAAACCCTGTTGCGAACATGCAAGCAAAACACATTGACATTGATTATCACTTTGTTCGCGAGATGGTTTCTTCAGGCAAGCTTCGTCACCATGGTCCTACGTCCCTTTAGTTTGCAGACATCTTCACGAAAGGATTGTCTCGTCCTCTATTTGAGTTTTTCAGGTCCAAACTTTGCGTCTTTGAACATCTGACGCTTGCTTGAGGGGGATGTTAGGAGAGACGAGATCAGTGATTGAGATTTGATTGTGATATGATAAGATTGATAGATATTTATTTTCCTTTCAAACTCATTCTTGTAACCTATATAAATTGTACTGATCATCCTAATAAATCATCAAACTATTTAGTCTTTACGGTATAGTTAGCCTTGTTTGATTTCAAATCAATTTCGTTCATTTCAGATTAGGTAAAAACAACGTATACTTATTTTTTTACTAGAATATAAAACACACAATCAATTGATAAATTTCTCCGATGATCCCAAATCAATTGATTAAATCAGTTAAAAACCCAAGGGGATTAATAATTCAGACTCATCGGGTCTGGATCGGGTGTGGATTGGGTTCGTGTCTTAATATTTTAGATTCGTACCCAAATCCAATTTTTAAAATTTAGATCTAGACCCGACCCAACGACTCTAGAGCTTAAGGGGCAGGAGCAGGTCCTAGACACATGTTTCTACTTAGTTACGATAGATTCAACAATATCATATACGATAATTGTTACTTATATAGATATTTAAACATATGGTCAAAATTTTATAATATTTAAGCGTCCGAAACGTGGGGAATTCATTATTTGTATGGGAAAATGAAACACGTAATCATGTTAGATACTTTATTAAATTCTCCTATAGATGACTAGACACGCCACCAAATCAATTGTTTAAATCAATGAAAAAGCCAAGGGGATTACCATGAGCATTGCCTTGATGTGATCCCAAGTAAGATCGAGCAGTGAGGATTTCTCATCCTTTATGTTGATCAAAATATCAACAATATCACCCTTCATCGTATCTGGCCTGTTTGGATTGAGATGATCTTCTATGAGTTCTTGGTAGAACAAATCCAAGTCTCTGAAATTCTTCTCAAGACGAGCAGACATCCCAGTGAGCTTGTCGATCCAACCCAATAAGGGAAGGTAATCAGCCACGAAAACCCCCGAAAACATTGCTTGGGTTTCACGCAAAATTTCATCCAGCTTCTTCTGATCAAGACTCTCTTCATCAAAATTCTTCCCAAACGCTATTCGGCAAACAATGGTGGTGGTTAAGTAGAGTGACATTGTGCTAAGGTTGATAAGTTGAGATGAAGAAGAAAGGCGCGAAATCTTCGCGATGAAAAGGGAAACTTCATCTTCTATGATAGGGAGAAATGATTGAATTCTCTTAGGACTAAGAAGATGAAGAACAGTTATCTTTCTCATTTCCCTCCAGTATTCGCCGTAGGGAGCAAACCCAAAGTCCAAACGATCGTAAGATAGCTTCCGGCTGGCGCTAAGCACCATCCTCCCAGAAAATTGGGCGTCGTGGTTTTTTAGGGCTTCTTTTGCTGTTTCTGCTGAAGAAATGACAAGAACTGAGATACGGCCAAACGTTAGAGACATGAGAGGACCATACTTTTGGGAAAGTTTTTTCAAGAATTCATGAGGCTTTTCGTTATCAAACTGATGCAAGTTTCCGATGAAAGGCAGCCCTCGAGGGCCTGGGGGCCGATGAATCCTTTTCGATTTGTGGCTTTTCAAGATGATAGCAAAAGGAAGGAGTATGAGTAAAAATAACCATAGCTCCATTTTTTGTGATACTGGTTTTCCCAATCATTCACATTTAGCAGGTCGTGCCATTTATATTTATAATGTATGTCAAATATGATCTCCGACCAGGTGTTACAGGGAAGACTCTCCAATGCAGTGTAACACAAAAATCCTATTAGGACACTAAAAAATATCCTAATGAATCTCTCTATTTGGATACTTTCATTCATACGACACTTCTAAAAATTTTCCTTACTGTGAGTCCCTATAGATCATGGGTTGCTATATTAAACGACTATGTAGACAATATATATGGTTGTTTTTATACGTCCTATTATATTAGACCACTTTTTAATGTCCTAATTACATATGTAGATGGACGTTTAATTACAAATTGAGTCAACTTCAACTATTAAGTACTATTATTATATATGCAAGACTATTATTATGTTATAGGTTGTTGGATTCATCATAACATGTATTTTAAAATTATTTTTTTAAAAAAATTACACATATAAATAAAGATATTAAAAATTAATTCAGTTGATGTCCAAAACTTTAAAAAAATGTG
>JAULKK010000001.1:15982344-15992712 GCA_032355705.1 Rubia peregrina | reverse complement strand
AAATAATTAATTAGACATTAGTAATTCATATTATAAATGTCCATGAACTTTATTAACATCCGGTTCGATCATAATCAATTTCAACACAACCGGTGAACTTTTTAATTTTTACAATTAGGTTCCTCCAAGATGGTGGGGGAGGGAAAACGCAAAATTGGAGATAACCAATAATCTAAATCACATTGTCACAATCATGTTGTTCTGACTTATGCATCAAGGTCACCAGGGTATTCTTCCCTTGCTTTTATTAGTATTCCATTAATACCTTGACTATGAGCATTGTTAATTTGAAAGATAAATTTCACCTCACAAAATCGGACGAAATTACATATTCTAGTTTTTTAAAAAATTTAGAAGATAAGAAAATCCGACCATCAATTTCAAGGCCTAGAGTTAATAATATTGTATATGATTACTTACTAGTATGCAAGGGCTAATTGGAATATTTTGTCGAAGTCTCTGTGGGATCGTGCTAGTTTCTTTATCACTATCGGGGATCGTTAATTAGTTTGAATAGAGATAAAAAAGATCCCGTGAATGAAGATTGGAATCCAATTTGGGCGTGCCAATTTACTTTTCATTTTTTTCACTTACGTCCCTCCAACAAAGTGGGAGAAAAAGCAATGCAAAACTAGAGATACCTTTATCTAATTCACCAAGTCACAAGAACAATGCTCCGATTTTGTCATGCTCTGGTTAATGGAACAGGACCACAATCTCCTTAGACAGTGTATGATGATTTCTTTTGAAAACTATGCTATGATTCCAACTTCCTCGAATGCTCGCTACACTTCTTGCTTTTGCACCCGAACAAAAAATACGCTAATGTGTAACAGTGGAGCGAACTGGGGTAATCGTCCAACATTTTTCTAAGCATTTTGTTCAAACCCTTACTATCAGCATTATGAGAACGATAATTTCCACCAAATAGAATCAAATGAAATTTCATTTTCCATGTTCTTTATGAAATAAAAATGTAATAAAAGTCCGTCCATAATTTCTGAAAAAGTGCTAGTACATGGTCAACAGTATATTGTAGATGATTACTCATAAGTATATATACAAGGGTTACTAGGAAAGATCTGCTCGAAATCTATCTGGGGATAAGACGAGTATCTTTAATAAAAACGGCATGTATAAGTTGTGGGTGACCAAGATGATTTTTGGGAAGATCATAATTGAGTTTAGGAATACCAATGATTTTTTTAATTTTTGCTCTCAAGTCCCTAGAATGAATTGGGAGAAGTCTGAATTCGAAATTGGAGATAACAATTTGTTATTCGCACGTACAAGGGTATTTTGTTCTTGTATGGCATAAATAGGTCATCAGAAGGGTCCACAATCTTAACAGTGAGTTTTTTACGACACTTTTTGAAAATTATACTTTGGCCCATATAAACGACATCACATAAGGTTCGTATAAAACGAACCATTGACCGACACTAAACCAACATCGGTTTAACTAAAATTTCTAGTCGGAAATGAAATTTTCAGCAAAATTTTGAACAAATTTTTCTCCCCCAACCCCATCTCATTTATATCATATTTAGCAACAAGACCAATTAATTTCTCATCTCAAACATACTTCCTCCTAACCCAACTCCACACCTTCCTCTCCATTCATAACATTTCAACTACTCAAGAGTTCAATCTACTCTCTTCTCCCAAACATCAACAAGTATCCTAGGATGGAGCATCTGCGAGTTCAAATTAATTGAAGTAATTTTCCCTCCATTCCATGTTCGTTTAGCAATTTTATTAACATACCTTCTACATGTTGCTCCCTCATTGAACAATGATTGAATATTTTCATTAAGTATATTGACTATGTTACATGTTATTTAGTGTATATGGATTGTGTTCCCAATATCATGCAATGTTTTCAAGAAGTGAGAAAAAGGGCTGTTATTAGGGCTGATTGTGGAAAATAATCAAATTTTAGTGTGAACACAGGTTGAATGTGCGACATCGGTCAGTGCATCCTCCAGTATAAAATAGCATGATATTTGGGAGGCCATCGTCGTATCAAAGATAGTATTTATATGGTCCAATTGCGGCTATACTACTAGAAAGTAGATAGTAGCAAGTCAAGGTCGTCCACGAGGAAAATGGGGGTTTTATCGCGTGTTAAGCATAGTTAAAAAGCACACAAAGAATTTACTCTACGTGTGTGGTAACAAACTTGGGGGGTTTTGATTTTTGAAAACACTACGAGTACTTTAAACAACTAAATTAACCAGAAATTAGAGAAATTAATATAACTACGAACACACTAGTACTAAAGATGTAATTACGGTGATAACGACTATTGGGAGCAATTGGTAAGCATTTTTAGTATGAATTTGTGAGATTTGATGTATCCTATTTTGTGCTTTGATTATCAAGTATATTTTGTGCTTTGTTGTATAGTTAATGCATGATTTAGACTAGGATGATCAACTAGTTGAAGATTATGAATTGATTCTTTACTATATTTTTGGTCAAACCCGGGATACTTTAACTTTTTGTTGATGTGATTATTGTTAATTGATGTTAGGTTATAATTGGGTGTGACAACTAATTATGATTATTTATTAATGAAATTTCTTAGATTTGAAATGAATTTTAATGAATTTGACTAATTATCAATGTGGCTCACTAATAACGATTAGCATGAAGGCCGATCCTCGTATTCGTTATTAGTAAATATATTTGTGCTATCCCGATATTTCTCGTTTGTAGGATATTGTGTTAGTTCTCCATGTGTATTGCTATCGTCGAGGAAGTCTATGACGTTGATCATCTAGGGTGACCTGAGGGTAAGGGATATTGTGTGGCGCCGATCGCCCACTCTAACTATAATCGAGGAGAGGCGAGAAATATCTTCACCTGAAAGGTGTTCATAAGTTCTCCACAATATGTGATTAATGCATCAAAATAGGATAATTATTCGATGATCAAAGGATGACTAGAAATGTTAACCAATTGTGCCCAAGACTCGTTATCATCTTAATCACATCTTTCGTGCTAGTATCTTCGTAGTTGTATTGTTTTCTCTAATTGTTGGTTAATTTAGTTATTTAAACTTGTAGTAGTGTTTTCTAAAATAATAACCCCAAAGTTTGTTACCACACACTTAGAGTGACATCTTTGTGTGCCTTTTAAACTATGCTTAACACCCCCTTTTCCTCGTGGATGACCCCGACTTGCTACTATATACTTTCTAGTAGTTAGCTGGAATTAGGGCCTATAAATGCTATCTTTGAGAGGCATGATGACGGCCTCCCATGGGGTGCGCACAGTTTGAGTGCGCAGGGTAAAGCGCGTCAGTGGGGATGCGCTTAGTTTTTGTGCTGGGGCACGTGGTTAAGCGCCTGGACCGCGCGCCCGGTCTGCTTCACCTGGCCGGTCGGCCGACCAGTCTTCACGTCGGTTGGCCGACTATCCTTCATTAAATCCAGACTTTTCTTCTACCAAACTGTATTGGCCTTCACTTCTAAACCCTTATTTCCTTGTGAATATTCATTCTTCAATTTTTCATCATGAACATGATCATAAAAGACCTTCCGTAAACACCTTAAACTAGAGACTTAGGATATAACTCCTAAATCATCATCCTAACTTTCTTACCAACAAAGCATCCATTATTCTTACACAAAAGTTTAGTCTATTACAAATATGAGTTTCAAATGTGCTAAAAAGAGATGAGCACATCCCTAATAAGGATACAATTCCATTAGATTCAAAGTAGATTACAAAATGAAGGATTTAGATAAGAAAACCGAAAATGGATTGAACAAAGGAAAAATAATAATTTAATGCATTTTAAGCTTTATGAATTATTTGGCAAATATAAAAATTAAAATTAACGCAAAAACATATAAACATAGAGCGCACTTCAATAAATTTATTTGCATTTTCACTTTTATCACATAACTCGAGTTCATTATGAGCTTGAATTACATGTAAACTTGTTACATTCATTGCTTAAATATTTAACCTACCGTTATATAAAACCTTCAATTTATATTAAATGTAACACTATTTATATAATTCCTACAATTAGTTATCCACCTCACCGCTCATCGTGCGGTGTGATCTCACTAGTTTATAATAAGAGTAATCTCTGTGTAAAAAAAAAGAGTAATCTCAACTGGTTTTAGCTTGCCAACTCTACTTGAAGAAATACGGACTTCAACTGAAAATCACATCAATCTTCAAGAGACGAGCAGCATATCTTTTCCAGTGAGTCGTGAAATCAATTCTCAGCATCTCTTCAACAGAAAAGTTTTCAACAAATATTGGCATAAAAGAGCTATAGCTCTAGTCAGTGACCAACATAGATCCTCTCTAATGATCCTCTCTAATGATCCTTCAGTTCAAGACTCCAAGTTTTCATCAGATGTTTCAAGTAGAAGGAGCATCTTTCAAGCAGCAACAATTCATCAGCAACTTAATCTGATCTTCTATCAGCACACCATTTCTATGTGAAAACACACATTATCTGTACCTCCATAAGACTACAGCAGCAAGAATTTGTTAATTCAATTCTTCTGGTCAGTGTATACAGCATCAACATCATCAAGTTCAAGAAGTTTAGATACAAGTTGCTTGTTCAGCTCCATAGCCTCATCATCTACCTGAAATCCACAAACAAACCTCCAGTTATGTCCAGTGACTTGATCTAGGAATGTTCAGTTTCACTTTTTCCTTAAACAAAACTTGTTGCAATATATGTTTCGAAGTATTATTCATCAATAAGTTGAATTAAATATGTAATGGGCATAGCAAAACCTATGCTACTAAATGTGATAATGTACAGTATGGAACAAACTTCAATACAGACCTATCATGTTTCAATTGCAGAATTGTCCTACCTCCTAAGAAGGAAATGCTGATTATTTGGTAATAAATTGGAATAATTACGCGTATATAGGTAATAAATAAAAAATTACGAATACATATCACTAAGCATTCAGTTAGTTTTACTGAAGTTCTTGGAGCTAAGGTGTTTTCAGAAAAGTTAGGAAGAAGGAATATCAATAAAAAACACCCACAAAAATCAAATACGATCCTCGAACCATAAAATCTGATCAAGTGTTTGCACTTTAGACTAATGGCTCTCAGCTCGCTCTTGTCACAGTTGGCTGCCATTCTTCTACATTTCTAGTCACTCAAGGTCTGGAATACTTTCTGTAATCTATTGTTTGAGAATGTGTGTGAAACACAAGAAAATATTTGTTATTGTTAAAATTGTCCCTTCTTACCAATGTTTCAACGCATCAAAAAAATTTCCTTCTTTCAATTCAAATCCTAACAATTACAAGCAGAATTTTAGCAGGCCACCAACATTGCAATTCATGGAAGGTACTATAATATTGACAAAACCTCAATTTTTCTAAACAAAAATAAAAAAGTTCACAATATGTTACATTATCTGTCACCATATTCTTAGACCACATGATCAAACCCAAAACTGTGCAATACAACATCTCTTTCATAAGCTTAACGACGTTATATTATCAATTTAAATATGCATTCCACCTTCTATTCAGGGCGGTGGAAGGAATGTAAAATCATTCTTTTATATATCTTACCTCAATGGTACTTAAAGGAAGTAGCTCAGATCCACCATCAGTTTCACATGGTATTTTACCATCACACAGCTTTGATAGTAATTTAGTGTAATTTTCAGTTTAACCAACGACTTTATAGACTCTATCCAGAGAATGATAATGGTGTTAAAAAAAACCCTCTACACATGGAATATATCAGTTTAGCACAATAAAAACACCAAAAGTTAAAAAGACTGCGGCTTAAAGCTCATTAGAAACATAAAAAATAAAGTACTTAATGATTCTCAATCATAAGTACACTGAAAGAAAGGGGTATATCACTTCTTGCAAGATTATTCTGCAGATAGGATAGCTATATGCATGAAACGTATTAATCATAGTAGAAGAGCTATCTAACATGCAAAAACCATATGTTTGCCAAACAAAGCAGCCAATACCTCTCTGAACTATGCTTTTCAGATTCATCGTTGTGTATCAATGGTTCTATAACATCTTCAACCCCAACATCTAATGCAACGGAAAAAAGTTGGTCTTTATCAGTGTCTATGACTTTTATGTTAACAACCCGAGCACGATTGAACTTAAACAAAATGGAGCCAGTATCAGCCATCTTTCCTCCAAAGTCCTTAAGTACCCCTCTAATAGCTTTTATTGATATGTTTATATTATCAGTTGATACTTCAACAACAATACCTACTCCACCATAGCCATATATCCGATGGAAAATCAGTAACGAACTTCAATACTTAGTACATCAACTCATTCAAATTAAAAATAACATGATGACGGAAGGAAATAGTTATAAAAAAGATAGTCCAGACATCATACAAAATATAAGCTACCTCATATATTTTCTCAGTGAAAGCTTCTTGTCCCTTCTCTAAAGCTCTCTTAATGTTACGCTCAACAATATCCTTGGGCACATCAAGCTCCTTAATTCTTTCAAATATTGCAGCAAGAGCTGTATTAGATACTGGATTGGTACCGCCTCTCTTGACCCTTCATCAGTGGCACCGGAAAAATTTTGTTCAGAAAATGAACAAAATAATACAATCCAACATTCCAACGTACGAGACAAGTCGCTTAAAAATACAAGAAAATAAAACATCTTGGTTCTTTACAAAAATTATCAAAATGAATTTGGGTACTTTAAATAATCAATATAAGATTTAAAAAGTTAATTTTGTCAAAAATAATGTGGGTGAGAAAAGAACTTACACAGATACAACCTGCTTTCCCACTTTCGAGCATAACTTTGCCTTCTTCGCATCCTGGGTAGTCTGCATATAACAAAGTTTAAAGCAGCAGCATAAGTATATAATAAAACAGCATATACACCTGCAATGCAATGACAGGATAAATCCTTATATTCTTGATTAGATTTCTCTCGGATGAGACCAAAGGACAAATAAAACATAATGATTTCATTAAATCATCTTCTTCGTCAACATTGCAACCTCTACATTCACAATAGCAATTACAGAAGGGGAAAATCACCCTTCATAAAACATGAATCTCGCACTAAAGACTGATATGTCAATTTTATGGATTATAAACATTAAATACAATTAAGGATGCACGAAACACTCAATCATCATGGTGCCAAGGTGAGGGTATTTCCCCTTTTTGTGCCCAGGAACCACTCCACTCTAAAACATGTCAGCATGTGCCAATAACGGTCGCAACATTATTTCTCCATTAATGGCTTTAATCAAACAACTAGACCAAGAAGTTTCATAAAACCCATTAGATTTGCATTTTGCAAAACCATGTTTTGATATAAAAAAATTGCAAAAAACCTCATAAAACGCACTAATGCTCACCTTTCTACCAGCGATTTTGCAAGAACGTCTGCCCATACAAAGAGGGGCATAAGTTCGAATACTTCTAGCAGAAGTGCCCGAGGGGATAAGAAACAACGGAACAAATTTAGCTGAAGGCGAGTATCTTTCTCCCATTGATAGAGCATCTGTATCGAATACAGATTCATCAAAGCATCAGAAAAACACAATGCAGGAGAAGTAAGTCGTTTGTAGGTTTTCTTGCGACGCACATGAACTTACTGTGATGAGTGAAAGAGAACCTGCAAAACAATGAGCCAAGCGTTCTAATTGAAGAAGCAGCAGCCATACCCCTGGTGTTGTAATTGCAACACAGGATGAATTGATTCTTGTATTGTCAGTATGTCTTTGAATTAAGGAATCCAAGCGCAAATCGCCGCTTTCCTCGTGGAATTTTAGGTGTTCAGTCTCACTTCTGGGCGTCCGGCTAAACTGTGAGCCCTTATTTGGGGCGTGAGCGAATAAAGATTTTGGACCCGGCTTTAAAATACCAATTATCTTTTAAACTTTTGAGATGGTCTCCGGTGAGGCAGCCTAAACTTTAGGGCGAATTCCCAAAATAGCATTTGCATGGACTTAAATTACTAAAATGTCAAGAAATTTTTTTAAATTCCAGAAGTAGGATAGTCGACATTTGAAATGTCGACTTTGAAATCGGCATTTCAAATATCGACTTTGAAGTCGACATTTCAAATGTCGACTTCCATCCTTTATAAGAAATTTCAAATTTCTACTCGACTTTGAAGTCGACATTTCACTTCTAATTCGCTTGAAACATACTGGTATATCTTGTCATTCATCCCAAAAATTGAAATCTACGTTAAATCCCTAGGCTTCGTAAATTCTTCATTGCATCCATTGTTGTGTAACTGTGCATTTGATCCATCACGAGCTTTCTGTTACTATCTATTTATTGGCCTTTTAATTTTATCTCACTACTAACCCACATAACAACTCCTACCTTGATAAAAAAAATGATATAAACAATCCATTATAATGATAAGAAAACCTCATAATGGATTGTTTATATCGTTTTTTATCCTTTCAAATTTTAGATATTTATAATTAATTATATATAAATAATAAACACAGTTCTATTTTCTGAAAGTAAAACAATATTAGAAATAATAATTTATTTGTATATTAATTAAATTTATTTATTAGTGTTTGAGTTTGATATTGTAATGCTCGATATCTATATATTATTTTATTGATAATATTAACTTAAAAACTCACATATAAAAATTAATGGATGTGAAATAGTTTATAAATTTAAAATGTTGATATAAAATATAGAGTGACATACAAATTTTAATAAATATTATTTTTTATTTGTAGTTTATTTGTAATTAAAATACATATGGAAATTTATTGATAGTTAAATTACATGTAAATAATGTATATTTTATTTATTGAATAAAAATTATAGTTCATCTATATTTGTTGCTCCCTCCTGTTGTAACGATGATTTACAGTAGTTATTTCTTGCAGCTTTTCTGGGTATCTGGGTATCTCTGGTTTACCACTGACATCCATTTGTTTTGATGCAGATGGCTATAGAGCCAAGTCTTGCACTTGATTTCAGCATAAAAAATATCCTTTGCAGTAGACATTTAAAATTTCTTATAAAGGATTGAAGTCGACATTTCAAATGTCGACTATCCTACTTCTGGGATTTTAAAAAAATTCTTGACATTTTAGTCATTTAAATCCATGCAAATGCTACAATGGGAATTCGCCCCAAGATATACATCATATCTATCTAACTCGACCCTTCTTGGGAGGAATTGTTCAAGTGTTGGAATCCGGAGATAGTAACAGGATAATGGAAGAGTAACTAAGCAATGGGTAGAGATTCGAATCAAGAAAATGAGAATACTGTAGGATTGCATTTTCTTGCTCGGGAAGATCCGAGGTGAGGAAGTCAAATGGTGCGGCCTTTGCTGTGTCCACCAAGGGCTCCCACCTAAAACCAGGCCTTTCTGGTAACGTAATGGTGACAGGTAAATAGCTGGTGTTGAAGGCAATATAGAGTTCTCCCTTTATCGAGTCAGTCTGCATAGTCATAATAAGCTCGTGTTAGCCATCCGCAGGAACAGTCTATAAAAGCATCATTGCATATATTACGTAAAGAAACCAATATTTCACACTTCAGAGCAGCAGATACAACTCAAGTGAAAACTCGAGAAACTTTTAAAATTAGTTTGAAGCAAACACTTAAATGAATGTCCAGACTATTGCTTTATGCATACCAACATATTTTGCATACAAGATTAAACCAAACAGAGAGATGATTTAACCAGTCCAGCCAACATATACAACACACAAGTCCAAATGGTATAATAATCCATATGCTGATAATGTAGAGCACAAACCAGAGTAATTGCCACAAATCGGCTAACTTCTGACTAATCTGGCATTCCAGGAGCATGCATGATCATGCCACTGCAACAGCTCTGCTGTTGGAAAGTCACTCAAGCCAAGAGACTCGCATTCACTGTGACAATCCAAAGCATCAAATGATGAGAGTAAGGTTTAATCATGCAAATTACAATTTAAGAAACTAGTATCAACATAAACTTACTGGCGAAACTTAGTCATGAGGCAGCAAAATCTAAAAAGGTCGGATGAGGATTCTTCCTTCTTATCCCACCGGAAGTAATTGATCTGCAGCCAAAGTTGCAGTTGGGCCACACAGATTGAATGTATTCACACAAATTTAAGGTTTAATAAGCTTTAGAACTGTACATAGTTGTCAAGGCAATAAGTGTTGTTGCTGCCCCCCTTTGTATGGCCATACTCATCACCCATGTAGACCATGGGAACACCCTAAAAAAGAAAAGAATGGTAAATTGTGCTAAACAATTCAAATCAGACTTGGAAAATAAAAGTGGGCAACTGTAGCATGGCACAAATTTGGATCACATCTAACAAAGAAACTCTGAAACATTTGTATTCAACTAATTTTGCTA
>JAULKK010000001.1:15950685-15963371 GCA_032355705.1 Rubia peregrina | reverse complement strand
AAAAAATTGCAGAGGCCGCCGGCGACTTGCCAAAGAAGACGACGGTCTTCATGTATGTTTTTATTTTTATTTTATGCTTGCCTAACTAAACAAAACGACGTCGTTTTACCCATAGTAAAACGACGTCGATTTAGTAGTCTGATGACCAAAAAAATAAGGGCATTTGGGCTGAACCAAATTGGCCCAACCCAAATAAAAACCCTAAATACATTAGTCTTCCACAGCACTCTCATCCCTCGCATTCTTGTTGTCAGCTTCAATTCTCGTTCTCAGCTTCAGTTCTTGCCACTACACTGCATCCATCTCCAGCTCCAACCTCCAGTCAACTGTCCAGTTCTGCGCCGCCGCCGTCATCCGCCGCATCGTCTCAGCAACTCTGCCGCCCTCAGCGGCTCAGCGACAGCCAGCGTCCACCGGTGACCTCCACTGTCCAGTTCCGCGGCTTCCGAGTTCTACCACTGATCCACCTCGACTGTCCATCCCCCTTGCATGAGCAGCTGGTTTCGCCACTGCATGAACTTGCGGAGTTGAAGATTTGTCTTTAACGCAATGCGGGTCTTCAAGTTTGATCGGTGCCTTAAAAATCTGATGATTACTTTTACAGCTTGCAAAGGCAAGCAAGAATGAACTCTTGAATTACGCTGTAAACAATGCATTTTCACAATAAATTAACCCTATAATTGATAGCTTGGATTGACTTTGAGATATTGGGATAGCTTAAATATTATATACGTGCATGAAATCATTTGAAGCAAGTCCATGTGCAATTGCAACACGGCTAGCGAGTCCAAAAGGAGTTGTATGATGAAGTCAGAAATACTATTCCTGTAATTCTAATTTTCAATTAAGCCAATTTTCCAGCAGGTCAAACAATAATGCTTTTTTTTCAATCATTGGAAAAAGGCTGGCAGATTACCATCAGTGGAATTAACATCTAACATAAATAGCATCTAGCAAAAACTAATTTATTGTAAAGATATTTAAATTACATTGTCAACCAAACTAACTGTTTGTACTTTATAGAGTACTGATCCAATAAATATGTATTATCCCCCTAAGGAATGTTAACTCGTTTCGCGCAAAAATCACGACCACTTGACAGAGAGGAGCATACCATGCATTAATATCAGTATGCCAGAGAGGGATCTTCAATAACTGAAAACACTACTTGATTCAAAATACGATATTTGTTGCTCAAACTGAAAATACCTTGAGAAACACATATCGAAAGCATGACTCTCCAAGAGAAACACACAATCTGTAAAATTTGATCGGACAAAATACATTGGCATGAACAATTAAATTGACTGATCATCATGAACACAACAATCTAATATATTAGGTCGAAAAACAATAACAATGTATGGACACAAATCCATACTTATTCAATAAAACAAACATTAAAAGAATATCAATTGAAAAAATATCATTTCCTCACCTCCCTGTGATCATGAGAAGATGAGGAAAAGAAGATTCAAGAAGAAATAGTCTCTGCAGGAGAAGAAGAGTGTGCGGCACCTTATGGTTTAACGGAGATAACTTTATCTGCTAAGTGTCGTATAGGGTACTCCCTATGTCTCGGCCAAAATTACTCATTTACACACTATTTTCTATTAAAGTTTGACCACATATTTGAATAGATATATGAGAAATAATATTATTGTATGTGATATTGTTGAATTCGTTGCAACAAGTAGTTTCTACAAAAACAAATTTTTATTTGCCGTTATTATACATAGTTAAACATATTAATGGTCAAACACGTGTTTCGAACGGTGTGCAATGATTGAGGGGTAATTTAAGCTGGGATGGAGGGAGTAAAACATTTTGCTATACTGTGTACAGTACTTCATGGGACCTTAATAGGGGATGAATAAGCAGCTATTGATTTATATTTTCTTGAGCCAAACATTTTGCCATGTTAATGTATAGAATCAGGACAGTTTAATGCTACAAATTAGACATCTTGCTTTTCAGAATTTGGATGTTAACGAGTAAAACAAAGATGCTGTACGAGCTAGATTTTGGTTCAGTGGATATCCAACCTTATAGTGAGATAAAAAGTTAGAGATACATTAAGGATCAATTTAAAAATAACGTCCTAGCTAAGTTTTTTGAGCGATTATTCACTGTACGAAGAAGACTTCGAGCTTATCCTCTCCTCAAAACCCATCTTCCCCAAGAAGCCAAACCAAAATCCTAGCTTGGGGCTGCCTCTGCCATCATATCCGGTGGTCCGGTGGCCCCCACCCTAACTGTAGTGTTATTTTCCTGTCCTAATTGTAATTTTTACCTTTAGAGCTGAAATCAGTCGGTGAAAGGAAATTTAACCCTATCAGAAGTCAGAAAATAACCCTAGTCTTGACCTCGTCACCGAGCGGAGAAGACACAGCCGGTGATGGAGAAGGAGCCCAGCACTTCCCGGAAAAGATTGACCAGACGACGAAGCTCCTTTGCTTTCTAGGAAAAGAATGCAGTGACTGTTCGTTGTAGCACGAAGAAGACGACAGTCTCGGTGTTTGCTCATCAGGCGGCGCCCGCGGGATGGGGGAGGGTTGGGTTTGGGTTGGGGGGTGGTAGAGCATAGTCGCAGGAGGTGAAGTACATTGATGGAGGAGACGCACGACTTAGTCCAGTGTCAATGAAAACCAAAATGGTAAACCTAGTAATTTTTAATTTTGTGGTGACCGATAGAAACGTCGCAGACCATGATTGATTATCATGGGTCAGATCCGTCTGAATAGGGCGATGACGAGTTCAGATCGGAAAAGATTGAATCGAGTTACCATTTGTGCTGAAATGAAATTATGTTGGTTTACATTTCCTACTTTAGTTTTGGCTGTTTTGTCTCCGGTCTCCCAGATCTGGTGCGTCTTTACCCCGATTTAAGCTCAGTAGTAGTGTAGTCAGCCACTAAGGCAATCAGGGCGTTGTGTTCGACTGACCAGACGCAACTCGGAGAAGTTCTCCCCCTAATAAATGATGGTCTTTAAGTCCCTATATGCCAGGTTGGCATGGAGCATGCTCTGATACGCCATGTTCGTGTGAAGCTCAAGTGGGAGGCCACACCACTCAAACTGTGTGAGTCATCCATGTGAGAGTTCATTCTTCCTACCTTGTAATAGATAGGTTTTTCTCATTTTAGTTATGGTTTTTCAATAGTTCATTAGTGCATCAATTGTAATAGAAGATATACTAGCAATTTATTACCAAAATTGTAAACAATTTATATATCTTAATGAGAATGATCCTACTATTTGCTTCCAAAAAAATATAAAAAATAACTCCATCTTTTGGTGAATGTGCCGAAATAACCATGTGTTCTTTGAAAGTAAAGAAATAACCCAAGTTCTTATCTAATGGTGCCGTTATATCCAGCGTACTCATGACCGATGTTGACCTTGGAAAATCCGGTGTTGACCATCATGGAAATGACCAAAATACTTGCTTAGTTTTCCTTATAAAATTTGACAACTTGACAATTTTACCCTTCTCACCATCAAAACCTAACTGGGGTTGTAGATTGCGTTCTCATATATTTTACACAGAATATCCCACAACTAAAAGCTCAAAAGTCGACTTCAGGTTCTCAGTAGATGGTTGCAGCTTCAGCGAAGGGTTCCAAGAACGAAAAATCCTCACATTCTCAAGTTTTAGGCTTCTTGTCAGCAGAAGACCCTGCACCTCCAGAATCATGTTTACGCTTACCCAAGAAATACTCAACCTGCAAAAGATATGTATAACTGTAAGGGTGCAGATACCAGTACAAAAGGCCTATATGATGCCAACGACGAGAAAAAGAAAACCGGTTTAAAACATCACCGCCAAAAAAGAAAAATAACTCAAGCACCAACAATTTAGCGAACCATCCCATCTACAGGTCCACATTGAATGAATCAAAAGTCTATATAAAGAAAAAAATCAGCCAAGTGTCTTGTTGAATATGAAAAATAATATTTATTTTTTAAATAGAATTTATCGGAACTACTATATGTAGATTTTTTCAAGAAGATTAGGAAGATAAAAACATTTCATAATTCCAGAACAAACTGGAGGTAGTTCAAACTAGGACAACTAGAAGCGGTCCAGTACTTGCCTTTTGATTTCCAAGCATAGGAGTCAGGCCACCAGGGATGCCATCAACTGTTGCAAAGCCACTTCTGGGATCACTTGTTTGCCTGCAAGAGGATAAAATTTTAGGCAAAACAGAAGACAGGCAAATATCTTATGTATAAATAAGCATCGGAGCTCTATGGGAAGCGTCAGATCAACTCAAAAAAATTGCTTGGCCCACACTTCCCTTGAAAGCACAAGCAGATCCAATACAGTAGTCTCAGTATACTTATTGAATCTCTCACATGACATAGAACTCACTTCAACCTAGTGCAACTCCCCTTAAGCAAGGTAGAATCGGTAATTAATGTCGATAAATTAGAGTTATTTCACAACATGAACTAGAAATCAGCCTGACCACGCAATAATAGGAGAGAGTAAGAGAAACACACAGCACAAAAGGAAAGAAAGATGCACATACCCAGGCTTAACTTGCCCAGTCAGGACAAGATAGGGTGTTCTCAATTGAGCCTGAGCTTCCTTCATTCTTTCAACTGAATGGGATGGCGTATCTGAATTTTCCATTTGCTTAATCT
Organism: Rubia peregrina; assembly: GCA_032355705.1. Classification (NCBI taxonomy): domain Eukaryota; kingdom Viridiplantae; phylum Streptophyta; class Magnoliopsida; order Gentianales; family Rubiaceae; genus Rubia; species Rubia peregrina. Next base: position 15,958,722 of record JAULKK010000001.1, on the reverse strand, counting down.
TCAGCTCTTCCTGGTATTGCCTCATCCTCTTTTCCTGTTTCATTTTGCCAGGCCCCTTGCCATGAAATTTATGAGACAGCAACCGAAAAGCTTCCTTTGGAGTCAGCTGCAACAGAATGAAACATACAATTTTACTCATACTTGTTTATTGCAAGCACCTGGAAAGATACCTTTCAGTTCTGTTCAAAGACTGAACCTAAAATACGATATTTCAGTTTTGCCAAATATACTTGAAATAACAAAAATATTAACAACCATTATAATCTCCTAGGGCAGTATATTCCATCACCTAGAAGTACCTTAACCTTTTAAATCTTATCCACCCACCCAGCACAAGCACCCAAAAACAGAGCAGCAGACCATAACAAACTCCAAAAGGCAGTATGAAATGGGTAAAGAAACTTACAATTCTTCCATACTCATCTGTCCTCTCAAGATGTATTTCTTTTGGTCCATCATCCTCGTGAATGCCAACAAGTTTGCTCTTTTTCTTGTCCATGTTTCGACCACCCCATTCAATGCTCTCCTTAAGTGATCCTCTTTCATTCAAAAGCTGCAACACCCCAGCTAATCCCTTCCCAACAGACTTTTCATGAATTGTATTTTCAGGAGCCATCTCCTCTTCCTTCTTTTCATCATCTTTTTCCTCCATATCATCTTTTACCTCTGACCAGCCTCCGCCTTCTACTTTTGCTTCCTTCTCCTCTGAATCATTTGGGACAACATCCTCCTCCATGAAGACATCTTCACCATCAGACTTTTGTACTTCTGAGAGTTAGAAAAAGCAAAAGGCAAATCAGGGGCAGGAGAAGCCCAAATGGAATCCTTCAAAAACTCATTCACAAGCAGATTCATGATTATAAGCATTCTCAAACCTCCACGTGTTATTAATACAATCACTGAACAGCACAAATAAAATAAAACAGATGCACATAGTCACTTGCTAAACAAATCATCACCATTGTGGTTATAAGTAAACATGCATGCATTGAAGAAGAGTACAAATCTATGTTTGCTTACTTAAACCCAAAAAAAACATAAAACTGAAAACACGTCAGAAAAAACTGAAAACCTAAATGGGGAAAAAACTAATCTAATACATCTAAATCAAAAGAGAAAAAATGCCAAAGCAAGAAAGGTAGAATCTTCAGAGTATAGAAGGCCAGAAGCACAGAGATCCATACAAATAGCTTTGTAGAAGACACATAGAAGTTCGATCCACCCTATGCTTCTAACTCAAAATGCTCATCAAACTATGTAATTGGAAATCTCGGGCATTTACTCTTGAATCTGAGTAAAGTACAGCTCTAAAGCCAAACACTTCAAGGGGCATGCATCACAAAAAAAACATTTTCAAAAAGCAATGAGCACAGGGCCTAGCTACCCATATTAATACAAGAAAAAAGATTTCTACAAGTAAAGTGACAGCATAACTGCATACCTTCATCAAGTTGCCGACTCCAAAGTTCCATCTCTGTGAAGACAACCTTGTTTTCTAATGTCTCCACGGATGAAGTGTTGTTATCTGCAACTGATTCACTAGCAACAGACGGAAGGAGGTTTATTGTCATGGGATAGGATGATGCAGCCTCAGATTTTGATTTCATAGCCAACTTTCTTGCCACGTCCAGTGACTTCCGAAGGTCATCATCATCACCACCAATCACAGGAGTGTCATCTTCATCTTTCACAGTTTTTTTATTTGATGCCAGAAGAGTTTTTGATGCTTCCTCTGCTTTGGCTAAAGCTGACTGGTATGCATTCTTTCTCCTCTCAGCGTCATTTCTTTCTTTTTCCTGCCTAGCCTGCCTTCTCCCATCATTTTGAGAACCAAGATCACCAATACCAAGTCCAGCGGATTTAGCCTCTGCCTCAATAGCATCAATATCCAGTTTCTCCTTCTTCCTCAGTGATTTCTTTTTCCTAGGCTTATTAAACTTAAGCATTTCCTCTTGTGTGTAGTAGTCGGACAATACCTTTCCAGTGGTTGTCAGATCTTCTGCATTGTTACTTTTTGGAATCCCTTGAATCCTTTTCCGGAGCTGCATACAGCAGAGAAGGGGAAACAAAAACCTTCAACATTAAAAACGATTACTTACATATATACCCGTACTAACTTGCATACTAATCAACTAAGATAAGTAGCTCACCTCTTCCAGTTTCCTTTCTGCTTCACCCGTGAATCTTCCCCTTGCATCCAGAGTCACTCCCTGTAACAAGTAATTACTGAATAAACAATACACCTGTATCATACCAATAATATCTTAAGAGTAAAATATATAGGTATATGACCTCATCAGCAACGGGATCATCATATTGGGGGAGCATTTTCCTCTCAGAACTATCATTTTCATTAAACCTATATCAAAACGGCAAGATAAAGAATAAAATAGCAAACTAGTGCTTAAGTTCCAGAATCAAAGGATGATTTACAGTTGGTCAACTTACTTGTCAGTAAAAATTCCACTTTTCTTTTTAGCAGCTTTATAAGCATCATCCCTCTTTCTTTGCTCTCCAATTTCCACATTTTCAAGTTCATCAACCTCTGACATATAGAACTTAATTGTGTCACCATATGGAATCCGAATGCAGCAGAACCCATAATGATGAAGGAGGATGGAAAAATGTATATTCATCAAGCAATATAATTACTACAAACTACCTTCATTAACTCCACGATCAGAAAGAATGCTCTGATCTCTGAGTGTCAGGACAACTGCACCACCCTCAAGTACTTTATCAAGTCCATGTAGAACTTTCATACCAGCCAAGTTATCTGCAAAGTAAGAAAACCAGGACATACATGAGCATTTAAATCAAAACCAAGATCCCACGTATAATAGACACATCAAACATGCTTATTAAAGTAAACAGCATATCGGCTTGGCTAAACCTTTCACATGTGTGAACACCATAGTCATTTGGTGAGTCTAATTAAGATGGTGACACGGCCAAAGGCATGAGGGTCATTGATGGCTAAAGTTCCAACCTACTAGTAATGTGATCAATATACTAGGGAAATGTAAAATATTGAATATTTCATGGGTTGAATTGCTATAACATTGCTGGGAAGGTGAGACATGTTGATTTGGTAGTTCAAGCAGTCATAAAAAAGTTCTGCTCTCTCCATTTATTCAACTTATTATTATCCATCCCTCTAGCTTCTTCATCTCTGACAAAGATATTCCTTCAAGCCTGTTCCACATTATTCTGTTCACTAAACTCCTAGCTATATTCTTAAGAAAACATCCTAGCGCAAAAACCAATCACAGAGAAGTCAGTGTATATTACAATATTACTCATCATGAATGAGTGAGACAGCATCCAATTTATATTATAACAATGGCTCTGGATCCAAACTTCTTTGTGAAAGTTTTTGTTCTCGAGCCATAACCACATCAGACAGTTTGAGAAAAAACCTCAACCAGGAGTTCCAAACCATCTCAAAGGAATGTATCACATTTAATCCATAAGTTTCTATCCATGTTATTTTATATTTGGATGTACACTATTGAAATGATATAAGAGGCAAAGTGACATGTCCGGTTAAACTTCTTCGTGATGAATTCAAGAAACCAAACCCAGACACGATTATTGTTGTTTAGACACAATTGAACCATACAATTCACCATAAAACTTAATAACCCAATCCATTACAATACTCAATAATAAATGTCATCATTATAGAAGCGTATAAACCAAAAGAACAAAAAGGTCTGAAGGATCATACGTGTAGCATTTAGCACAATTTCTTCGTCATCTCCTTCTTTCATGTTGTCCTGTGAAATCAATGATAAACTTGTCAAAACAATATGAAGTCTACTGACATTAAATAAAGATTCTTAGCATATCACGAGCAAAGAAAAATTTACATGTTTTTTTTCCCATTTCCTTTCCAAGTATAGACATAAAATATGTAGCATGATCATGATGACAAGGAAGGATATGACACCAACCTGCTCTTCAAAAGTCTTCAAAAGCTGCCGGGCTTTCCTCTCTTCTATCTTACGGCTTTTTGTAACCCACGCTAGAGTGTCAGAAACACCTTCAGATTTCTTCTTCAGTCTCTCTTCTTTCATCCTGATTCAATCAAAAATCTTCTCTTAACACAGACATACATACACAATATTCATGAAGTCCACGAAAAGCTGCCGACATTGGAGAACTCAAAATGCACTTCCAGCTCAGTGCCTTCAATGAGCAGAAAGGCATGTTCAGGTAGAAGCAATTAATTACCACATAATACATTAACAATGAGGAACTACTTCTATCATACTGTAATTCAAGTTGCCGCAATCACTTCACCCAGGCTTACAGCTAGAGGTCTGATTATTTACTTCTTAGTGGAAATTGGTTCCTACTGTGAATAGTTCAATATATCCTTTTCATAGCCCATCATATATATTTTGATTGCTTGAGTATGCAACATATAATGCTTCAGTTGAATATCCAGTTTCTTTAAAAGTAGGGTGACAACTACAATGATCATTGTCATGCTAAAACACCTTGGCTTAATGGATATCATAGAAACTACAACAGAGATAAGTCATTTGTTCATATAACCAGCATATCAGTATCCTGAAGCTGAGATCTTACTGCAGCCTGCAGGTAAGATTATTCAACCATTTAAATTCACAGAACCAATGGGGTAAATTTCACATAAAAAGTTTACAAACTCAGTCCTATTGACTGTGGATACAGAAGGTTGAAACATCCTTGTTTCCTACGGCCGTCAAACTTCTAAGATGAAAAGTCCTATAGAGTAAACTTCATTTCTGCATAAAATCTTAAGGAAACGCAGTAGCATAAACAGTTAAACAGCAATAACTCCATTCAAATTAATAAATCTGAACTCCAGGCATGTGAACAGTGGCATGCATATGATTGGACAGCAGAGAAGTTATTTCTTGGAATAAAGAAAAATGGTTTAAAATATAAAGAAACGGAAATTGTTGACTTACCTTGCTATGCGCTCCTCCAACTCTGATGCAGCAGCTCCACCATCCACATCTTGTTGATGCTTGACAGAATTCTCATAGTCGGGCAATCCTGTATCGATCTTAGTGGTACCCTGATTGTCTGTAGTACCCGAACCAGATTCATCATCCTTGTTCAAGTGCTTGCTCCTATCATGGCCTTCATTCTGTTGCTTGAGGCTACCTTTGTCTTTATCCCTCTGTCTTTCCCCATCTTGATCAGCCTCCTTCTCCTTCTCCTTCTCTCTAATTCTTTCCTTCCCTTTCTCTTTATCTACAATGTCCTTATGTCTATCCCAAACGTTTTCCCTCACTTTTCCATGTTCTTTATGCTTATCTCTTTCCTTCTCCCTGTCCCTGTCTCTGTCTCTGTCCCTACTCCTCTCTTTGCCTCTGTCTTTCTCTCTTCCTCGTTCAGAATCTCTATCCAAGATCTCTCTTTCTCGCTCCTTTTCCTTCCCTCGGTCTTTACGATCTTTATCACGATCCCTTTCCTTGTTTTCTCGGGATTTTTCATGGCTTTTCTCTTTTCCCAGCTTATCTTTGTCATCATTTCTCCTATCTCTACCAGACGACCGATCTCTTTCCAAATCTTTCTCTCTATCCTGGGAACCATGACTAGTCTTTGAATGTTCTCTATCTTTGCTTCTATGATCTTTATCTTCCCTTCGACTGCTCTTGCTCTTTTCCTTAACCCGGTGCTTACTTGACGGATCATCTTGATCTCTCATCTCAGTGCTCCTCTCCCGCTTCAATTCGGGTGAGTCTATATCCATCGTCATAACTACAAATGGTTCCACGTCAACAAAAATCTCAATGTCACCAAAATACCTAACCGAGTTGCATAAGAATGCTGGAAAATCTTGCAGTCCATCGAAAGAAGGCAAAAAACATTTATAAATTTCTAAACTAATTTTATTCATTCACAGTAATAAAAAAATCCAAATTAATTCTCTCTGTGATTTTCAAGGGTTCAGTTAAATCTTCATAATCGAAATTATGGGAAAAAACCTTCTCCAATTTCATTGTCTTTGATGACATATTTCAGCTACATTGAAATCCCTGATCGCAAAAGTTCCAGAAGAAAATACACACAAAAACACCGCACGCACACACACACTAACAAGCGAATTCAGAAAAGTAAACAGATTAAAATTGATTGACAAACAACTAGCGAGTATAATTGTATAAATTGATAACTAGTGAAGCTAATACCTGACAAGAATGAGAAGAAAGAGCTCCAATCGACGACTGCAACGAAGGCGCCGGAGATAGTAGGGTTACACCGCGGGTTTATTATGTTGTTTTCGAAGAGTACGGGGGTTAATTTGTAGTACACTTCGACAATTTTTCTTTCTTTAATAATTAAGTTGAAAAATTGGTCGGTTTTACTGGTTAGCACTACTTCGTCTATCACAATTCCATTTTTAGATGTTTCGACACACTTTCTGGAAGATTATTTCAATCTTATATACTATTTCTACATTTTCGAAAAACAACATATAATAAGGATTGTTTGCTATTGATATTAACCGGACTATTTAAGTAATATTGTCACTTCCTTACTTTGATGAAACGACACCGTTTTCCCATCAAATTCCCTATTCTCTCTGTTCCTCTTCTTCGATGCAGGCCAGCCCAACAGAGCTGTCCAATTCTTCAAATACGATTTCGCCCTCGTCTCGAAATCATTCCTCGAAAACAGTGAGGAGGAATCCTATCGGGATCTCTTCTTCTTCATGCTGGAGAACAGCGAGTCATAGTCCTCACTCTTCTCCGTCTACTCCCTGTCCCATATCAAGCTGATCCTGGGTCGGCCGACAAGGCGGAAGACTCTGCCGAAACGGAGGAGCCGGTGGCCTCCAGGAAGGCTGGTAATAAACTATTATAAAATGCGTGGGCGGGATTTTTTAGTTCTAATTTCTCACCTTATGCGTTTGTTTTGTAGCTCTATGAGTGTGTTTGGGAGTTAATTTACCTAACTTTTGTTGTTTTGCAGAAGTTGATAGTTATATTGCTGGAAAACTTCTTGGTATTGAACGTTAGCTGATGTTGGGTGTAAACATGGGAGTGTACTGCTGATTTCCACGATGATTTCTTGAAATTCATGACCGTGACTTTACTACAATTTATGTAGGGGTTCTTTCCCCCAACCCTTTTGAAATAAGATACAAATCATGGTGTGGTTTATGAGTGTAAACGTTTGAATTCGTTCTTGTGATGTTCATTCTTTCTGGCTGAATTTTGGGATTAAGGGTATAGTCTTAGCATACTGAATTATGTTGTTAATGTTATGAAGTGTTTGTTTTACTTATTTTCATCTTTCTGTTCAGTTGATTTAGTGGTCAAGGATGTCTGTTTGCTTGAGTTTTCTCTATAAATTGTTCTAACTCTGGATTTCTTGTATGGGTTTGGGAGGCTTCTTTTTTGTTTTCATACAATTTTCTGTCTATGTTGTCGTCATTTTCAAAATTTTGAAGAGTATTGTAAAGGTGATAGTTTTATTTACGTCTAGCGAGTAGCGTGTATGCCTTTGGTTATTGAGTCACCAGCTACATATTGAGTTTGTTACACTGTGATTTGCTAGCTGATTTTCTTCAGTTGCAGAGTCTTAATCACAAAATTCCAATGCTAACTCAGGTACATTTGCTAGGGAATGGATTGTGCGGTGATTTAGTGGTCTGATGGGAAAGAACACTATGATGAAGAGGTCTATCAGAGTCCATGCTGAGAAAACTGGGAGTGAAACTATCCCTAATTTGATTCCTCTCCTTGAGGTATGTTTCTTAATTTTAAACATTTTTATGCGGTATATGTTTTTTTAATAGTACAAGATTGCAATTAGTAAATTCTAATTTTCTTTTGGATAGGGTAATGTTGGACTAATCTTTAGCAAAGGTGATTTGAAGGAAGTCAGTGAGGAGGTGGCAAAATACAAGGTTCGTATACATTTCAACTGTTTTTGACCTGATGTTTTCATGATTATGAATGTGGTGAATTCCTTAATTTTCCATAGAATAGGAAAAGTAAGTAAGCTGCAGTTTCATTTTGTTTTAGGAAG
>JAULKK010000001.1:15930216-15942848 GCA_032355705.1 Rubia peregrina | reverse complement strand
ATTTCTTCTAATTTACACTTTAAACCTTGGTCTTTCCATGACTTATGGAAAGACCGTCTTTCAAGAGACGGACTCAATTAAAAATAGTAATAAAAATAGTAATATACTAAATTACATAAATTGAAGGATGAGTGATTTGCCCGCCTGGATAAGCGTATATAAAAATAAAATTTATTTGAATTGGTAACTGATTATATATTTTTCCACCAATTAAATGAAAAGTACCTAGTCACATAACCAAAACAAAAACCAGAAATCTCTTTTTTTTTCTCCGATATACATTTGTGTTAAAGAAAAATAATTAGTGCAAGTTCCAAAGAGATTAAAATTATTAGATAATACTCCCTCCCTCTGTCCTACTTTAAATTACTTATTAACTTTTTCATGATCTTCAAAGAGCATGTTTGACCATAAATATCTCTAGTTACATATGATAATGTCACATAAAAAATTAATATTTATAAAATAGATGTTAAGAAAAATCTAACATCTCACACGATAATTTATTATTTATATATTACTTTATATTTAGGGTCAAAGTTTGCAAAGTTTAACTCTCAAAAAGTAAATATTTAGAGTGGTACGGAGGGAGTATAGATGTGGTTCATATATCAATAAATATTTTAGGTGCGTATAAAAAAGAATATGCTAAATAATCTATATTATTGACACAGATTCGTTACACATAATAAAGTATTTTGTTTGCATTCAGATTTTATCAGACTTTTCGTTTTATACGTCTTCTCGCTCTTTAATTAGGCTTGACTCTTTTTTTGTCTGATATGAATTAAATTAAATTGACGTCATTGAATTAAAATAAAATAAGCTAAATTAAATAATTAAAATGAAATGAAGTGCGCTTAATTTGATAAAAAATAAAGAACTACTTTGTTCTCATTCAAAGAATGAGAAGATCGAATAAGTGAGGAATTAATGTGACCCACCTTACCTTATTCTTACTCGAAGAATGATATTCCTTTGTACCAATTCAAACCGTAATTTAACTATTTATTTAGTTTAAAAAAATTAACTTTAATTCCAAAATTAAATAGGTGTATAAGTATAAATATTATTGACTGATACCTTGCTAGATTCGTTATGACATATATTTTCAAAATATCAACTTTTTACATGTTTTAATTATCCTTAATAAAAGATATTAAGGATCAAATATTTTTTTAGTCAACTGCTAAATGTCAAAGTGTGCAACTTGAATAGGGACCGATGGAGTAAAATGCAATAAGTGACGAATCTTTCTTCCATTCCTTCGAACTCTATTGTTAACCCAGCAAAACAAGTTTTCTCTATTTATAAATAGCTTCCCTCACATATCCAAAATGGAAGCAAAATGAGGAATTTTGAGAGCTTTGTCCAACATTATAATCAACTTCTCCATAGGTTTTGGTCCATTAGATTCCCATATTTACGAAAAGCAATATGCTTCCCTCCAATTTTCCAACGAATAAACCATTTTTCCATCGAGCTTCTTTATTTCACATCCGTCTCTTCCCTAGGTGTTTTCATCCTCAGCTCCCTGAACCCTAAAAACGTAGAATTCAGACCTCGGAATTTAGACATGTTCTTCACCTCCGTCTCTGCCTCCACCGTGTCGAGCATGTCCACTGTCGAAATGGAGGTTTTCTCGAGCTCCCAACTGCTCGTTATGACTCTCCTAATGTTTGTCGGAGGTGAAGTGTTCACTTCCATGGTCGGACTCCACATAGAAGGCTACAAACTGAGCAAACCAACGCGAATCGGAGAAAAAATCTCTTCGGTTATCCATGAAAATTTTCATTCCACTCGATCTTTTCCCGACCAGTTTGAACTCGAAGTTGTTTCCGTATCTAGAAAGGATAGTTGTTCATCGTTAGAAAGCTTAGACTGCCACTTGAGAACCGGCTCGAAAAAATTCTTAGCCTACGTTGTCGTAGGTTACCTTTTGTTGTTCCATTTTCTTGGTGTTTCTTTCGTGTTTGGTTACATTAACCTCATTTCGAGCGCGAAGAGTGTCATTTCTAATAAGCGTCTCAATAGATTCACCTTCGCAATTTTCACTGTGGTTTCGACTTTTTCTAGCTGTGGATTCTTACCAACGAATGAAAACATGATTGTTTTTGGTAAGAATTCTGGTCTTCTTTTGATCCTCATCCCACAAGCTCTGTTTGGCAACACATTATTCCCATCTTGTTTGAGATTTTGCCTTTGGTTTCTTGGGAAGCTTTTCAAGAACTTGCATTCCCAATACTTGTTGAGCAATAGCGAACAAATCGGGTATTTTCATTTGCTCCCGGGGCTCCATTCGTGGATGTTGGTTTCTACTGTTTTTGGGTTCATTTTGATTCAGTTTATACTTTTCTGTTCTTTGGAATGGAATTCGTTAGGGTTGAGTGGTATGAGTATTTATCAGAAAATTGTTGGAGTTTTGTTTCAAGTGACCAATACGAGGCATACTGGTGAAAGTATTGTTGATATCTCCACAATTTCGCAATCCATTTTGGTGCTGTTCGTGGTTATGATGTGAGTTTTCTTTTCCCAATTGCATTTATATACTCTTCTTTCACTTTAACTACTTACGTCGTCCCAACTTTATTTGCACTACAATTATTATCACGCTGTTTAAAGCGTCTCTCCATAAACATATGGAAAGATTGAGTTGAATTAGAATTATCCAAAGATAAAATATTTTAGTTGCAACATTAAAATTTTATTATGCAACGTTCAGTAGTTTTAAATTTATGACCTGATTAATGCAACCCAAAAGTTTTATCTTGATTTCTTTTCAATTTGCAATTTAAATATTGATCTTAATTTTCATAACTTAGGGAAATATCATTTTTCAAGAGTCGGACTCTAAAATAATTACCAGACGAATGTCAATTCCGATTAAATGTGTTTAATTTTGGCAGGTATCTTCCTCCATACACAGCTTTTTTAACAGCAAAAGGGGTGGACAAGATCACAGAGTTTAAAACAAGGACAGTTAGAGTTTTGGATAGCCTTATATTTTCACAGCTTTCTTACTTGGCGATCTTCATTATTATCATATGTATATCGGAAAGGAAAAGTTTGAAGGAGGATCCACTCAATTTCAACGTCTTGAACATTGTAGTTGAAGTCACAAGGTATATAATTTCTGATTTTTTACGCTAGATTAATTATGTGAAATTAATTAAGAAAATTACAGTCAAATCCAACACTGTATTAATATAAGACAAATTGAGGATTTTTTAAAAAAAAATCTTCATCTACCATTGTATCATTTGACTATGACAAGATGGACTAATTTTTTGTCAACTAATAGTTATACTCAAACCTTATTTTATTGGACTATGGAATGACTCACGACTATTATTTTTGTCATCTTCTTTGTTGAATTATACACATTTAAGAAAATAAAATAAACTATTTTTAATAAAGAACAAAAAATTAGTGGTGAGAAATTTCATTTTATTTAATAGATTGTGAGTTATAACATTAAAGAGTATTCCTCCATTTCAATGGATGTCACACACTTTCTTTTTTTGGTTGTTTTTGAGTCTGACACACTTTTCTTTTATGAAAAAAAATTCTTTCAACATCCAGTAATTCTACCTTTTCTTTTCTAAATTCAATTTCATCTACTCATTTCATTCACCTAAGTCAAAGCACATAAACCTATGGTGCCACATCTAACGAAACATAGTTAAAATAAATCTTTCTTTCTTTAAATTAAATTTAAAAGCATTATTTTCCTTTTTTGCGCGTTTTCCCTAAAAGCATCAATTATTGTACTCCTTCCGTCCCACTTTAAACTTCCTATTTGCTTTTTCAGAGTCAAACTTTACAAACTTTGACCCTATATATAAATTAATATATAAACAATAAATATATCATGTGAAATATCGTTAGATTTGTCTTAACATCTATTTTCTAAATATTATTTTTTATGCGACATTATTATACACAACTAGAAATGATCAAACATGCTCATTGAAGACCGTGAAAAATCAATTTGGAACTTAATAGTGGGATGGAGGGAGTATATGTTTGAGGTTATATTCCCTGGGTTGAAGCAATAGTAGTCCACATAATTTGATTAATGAATGATGTTATCCTATCAAAAATAAAAATAAAATCGAAGGAGATTTGCATCTCCATGGTTTATTTACTAAAAAAGTGAATATGATTAATACTCATAACATGCAGGTTTTAAAAATTGTCAATATTTTTAATTAAATGAATAAAATTCTATTCTTTTTGTCTGATCTAAATTGTGTTCCTCTGAATTGGATTAAAATTAAACATTATATAATAATAATACTAATATAATTAAATTAAGATAAATTTCACTAATTTTATATTTTAATTAACTGAACTGAATCAATAGTACACTTAAATTAATTAAAAGAATAAATGGTTGCTTTTCTTTTTCAGTGCATATGGAAATGTAGGGTTTTCAACAGGATATAGTTGTGGAAGGCAGATAAAGCCTGATCCGAGTTGCCAAGACAAGTATATAGGGTTCGTAGGGAAATGGAGTGACGAGGGTAAAATAATCCTTATAATTGTTATGTTCTTTGGAAGACTCAAGAAGTTCAATATGCATGGAGGCAAAGCTTGGAAGCTCATTTAATGATTAAGAAATTCATATGCCTTGTTTGAAGGAATTGTCAAATTGTAAATACAAAAATATTGGCAAACGCATACACATGTAAAACACAAAATTGTACAACTAATGGTATGGTATATCTCAGTTTGAGAAATGAGAAAATGACAGTTTAGACACTCATTTTAAAGTGAAATTAGGTTAGTTAGCCTGCGCTAAAGTGAAACTAGGTTAGCCAGCGCGCGCTATGAGCAGACCGTCAACATTGTGTTTTTCAAAACTGCTTATTGCATACTCCACCTTGATGGGGATTTGTATCGTCAGTGATGTAGATGACGTTTCTCTGAAAGGCATGGGATCAAGGGGCCCTAACGACAAGGGCACAGTCCCCTACGACTGCTCTACTCTCTATTTCTTCTTCTTCTTGTATCACTCGCGAGAATCGAAGGATTCGTCATAATGTAATGTTTAATTAGTGTATTGCTCATTGAAGTGGAAGTGAAACAAAGGTGAGAGGAAATCATCGTTGCCACTGAGTACGACATTTGCATTCATCATTAATTCCTGTCAATAGTGTAAATCATGTCCACCATAGTTCACATGCTTCACAAATGGATGGGAGTTGAGTTGAGCATTATCCTACCAAGTTTGCAAATTTGCCACTCAACAAGCAAAACAAATGCACAACTCAACATATGTATGAAGAAATCTCTAGAGTCACTAACTCAATTTCCATCACAGCTAACACCAAAGTATAAATACGCTAAGGTTTCCAAAAATCTCCGATTCCATAATACAGAATTACATTTACAACTTCCTGTTTCTAAGTATGATGATGTCAAAAAATATTGTAAGACATCACATACATTATACCATTGCAACAAGCCTTATCTTGCATCAATTATTACAACAACAAAAAATCATACAAATATTTCATATGTCGAGAGTAGATCGAACACAAAGAAACAAATATCACCTATTGCTTCTCCATTCGTAATAGCATGGTCTTCATGCCTCGTAAGCAGAACCAAGCCATGCCAATCTTGCACCATGAGCACTATAAAATTCAAGCATCTTGCTAAACTCAATCAACGGATAAATAACCATTAAAGAAGATATGTATAAACACTAATTCATAGTACTAGTATAGTTTGTATATAGTTCTATTTGGCTCTATCCAGTTGAGCTTATTTGGTGTTGAGTTTAGTTTATTTGTGCTGAATTTAGTTTATTAGTGATGAGTTTAGTTTATTTGTGCTGAATTTAGTTTATTGGTGCTTGTAAATAATATAAGGAGAGAATTTTAATGATGGAAAATGTTAAGATATCCATTGAATGGATACGGTATAAGTAGAGTACAAGTCTGTAACTAAATTCCATGATGATAGGGATTCTATTTACTAAGTCTACTGATTCTACGTAATAAAATAACAATACAAACTAAGTCAAACAGTAACTATATACTATTAATACACCCCAAGCTTATGGCCGATGGCGTACATGAAGCTTAGAGCATAGAGTAGAAAAGTGCTGATTCCCAACTGCCTCAGTGAAGATATCTGTAATTTGATCAAGAGACCAGACATGACGAACAATAAGGTCTCCTGAAGCTACCTGTTCCCGCATAAAGTGATAGTCAATTTTAATGTGCTTGGACTACTAATGAAAGACCGAATTAGCCGAGAGAAAAGTGGCACTCAAGTTGTCGCAGAGGAGAATCAGAGGCTGCTGAGTAAAGACATGCATCTCCTGAAGAAGCTGTTGAAGCCAAATGAGTTCGGTAGAGGAAAATGCAATGGTTTGGTATTCACCTAATGCGTTAGATCGAGTAATGAATTTTTGTTTGCGAGAAGACCAGCTGATAAGGTTTCCACCAAAGTAGATGGCGAAGACATGCTGCGAACGACAATCATTAGGATCAAAAGCCCAACCTGCTTCAAAGTAAGCCACTAGCCGAGAATCACAAGCCTTCTGAAGAACCAACTCATATGAGATAGTGGTTTTAAGATACCATAGAATTCTCTTGACATCACACTATTGAGCCTCCCTATGAGAATGCAAAAAATGATATACCCGATTAACTGCATAAGAGATTTTTGGGTGGGAGATGGTGACATACTGCAGTAAATAGACGGGTCCTGAAGAGGTTTGCCAGCTGCAATAAGGTGAGATATAGGTTCAGCTGGACAGCAGATTGGACGAGCCTCAGGCATATCACTCTACTCTAAGATGTCACAGATGAACTTCTGTTGAGATAATTGCAATGTAGAACCTTGGCGAGAAACTTCAATGTCCAAAAATAGTGAAGCAAGCCAAGATCCTTGAGTGCAAAGTCACGATGGAGAAGATGGACAAACTCGTCAATGAAAGAAACATGAGACCCAGTGATGATGAGATCATCCACATAGATAAGAATTTAAACTACATGTGTGCCAGACGTCTTAACAAATAGAGATGGGTCAGGGACGAAGGCCCAAAAACCATGACGATGAAGAGATGCAATCAGCTTTTGAAACTAGGCTCCAGGAGCCTGTTTCAATCTTTAGATCACTTTTCGAATCCTGCAAACATGAGATGGTCGATTCAGAGCAACAAAGCCTTGAGGCTTGTCAATGAAGACAGTCTCAGATAGATTACCGTGAAGATAGGCATTATTGACATCCACCTACCGAAGAGGCCAGCCAAGCTCAAAACAAGGCGAATGGTAGTGAGCTTGACCACTAGACTAAAGATGTCAAAATAGTCAACGTCGGCCTCCTGATGAAAACCCTTGGCCACAAGACGCGCTTTATAACATTCAATAGAGCCATCACACTTCCTTTTGACCCTGTACACCCACTTACAACCAACAACATTAGTGTTTGAGGGGCAAGGGACTAGGTCTCATGTCATATTATTCATTACGGCATCATATTCAGTTTGCATAGCACGCTGCCAGTTTGGGTCTTTGGAGAATTAGTGAAAAAATGGGTTCAAGAGAGGCAGTATGTGTTGTGGGGAAGAGGGTATTTTTTGGATAGGTGAGCTGCGGGTTTGAGAGAACGAGTACCGGAACGAGTGGTCATAGGATGAGTGGAGCGTTCAGGAGGGCAAAACCACGTCGAAGCATCCGGATAGGGAGATGGTTCAGTTTGAGGAGGAGATGGAGTAGGGAACAAAGAGTCAGGTTCATATTCAGGAGAGGATTGTACTGGGGAAAGTGGTGCGAAAATGATCTGAGAAGGAGTTGGACCAAGGGGAGTATCTGGTGGTGGAGCCATAGTAGTGGGGATGGCGGAAGCCTGATTGAGAGGCGAGAGTGGTACTAGGCAGGATAAGAAAGGGGGAGGGGTTGAACTCTGTGAAGACATATGTGGAAAGACAGATTCATCAAAGATAACAAAGCGAGAGATATATGTGCGAGAGGTGGGTAGATAAAGGCACTGGTATCCCTTGGGCTTAGAATTGTAGCCAAGGAAGATGCAAGGAAGAGAGCGGTATTCAAGTTTGTTGGTAGTGTATGGGCAAAGGAATGGATATCATAGGCACCCAAAAGAGAGAAGGAGGTTGTAATTTGGTACTTTGTCATAAAGACATTAGTATGGTGATTTATAGGAAAGAGTGGGTGTGATGGTGCGGTTAATGAGAGAAATGGATGTTTGGAAGGCATGTTCCCAGATTTTGGTTGCAAGGATGGAATGAGCAAGGAGTGCAAGTCATTTCACTACTACAAACTAAAGCTAATGTAACACTTTCCTTGAAACACTTATTTAAAATGTTACAATAGCTTATAAAGTGTTGCTTAAACTTTTGAAAAGTGTTACATAAGTGTGACCTAAAATTTAAAACGTGTTACGCTAGGTCTAATGTAACATCGCCTAGGGTAATACGTGTAAAAGTGTTACTTTAGGTGCTATTGTAATACTTTAACCTATTGTAACACTTTAACCTATTGTAACACTTTTATAAGTATTACCTTAGGTGATGTTACATTAGATCTAATGTAACACTTTTTAAAATTTAGTTAATTATTTTCAATATTTATGTAACATTTTTACAGTTGTAAGTAACACTTTATAAGCTATTGTAACATTTTAAATAAATGTTGTAAAGAAGGTGTTACGATAGCTCTAATTTGTAGTAGTGTTTTTCCACTATCACGCGGTTTCAACATCCAACAGATCCATTTTTCTCGGGGGTGTGAGGACAGGAAACTTGGTGACAAATTGCACGAGAGGCAATGAGGGTAGAGACATTGCGGTATTCACCGCCCCAGTCAGATTGACAGGCTTTGACTTGAGTAGAGAATTGGGTATGAACAAGTTTGAGAAATTGTTCAAAGATGAGGTAAACTTGGGATTTGGCTGAGAGAATATAAATCCAGGTAAAATGTGTACATTCATCAATAAAGCTGGGGTAATAGCAGCATCCAGTGGTAGATAATTGAGAAGAGGGGCCCCAAATATCGGTATGTACTAAATTAAATGGTTTTGAAGAACAACTTGTACGAGTTGACAAAGGAAACGGTGACTTTTGCCAATTTGGCATGAGACACAAACTAAATCTAGCTTATTACAAGAAACTGGGAGATTATTACTAGCAATAGTGCGACGAAGGACGGACTCGTGCGGGTCCCCTAACGAGATGGGGTTGCGACAGATTGGGAGAGTGTGGAAGGTGGTAGAAGTCATTTATGGTTCCCTTTATTAGTATCTTGCCCTGCAAGGTCTTAAAAAGGAAATGGTTTGAGTGAAGTTCAACAAAGAAATTATTATCACAAGTAAATTTAGATACACTAAGCAGAGATTTGGTATTTTTTGGAACACACAGAATATCATGCAGTTTTAAGGGTGTAGCAGCATGCTTAGTAGTGAGAACATAATTTTCCATAATGAGTGATGGGAAAGGATGTACCGTCCCCAGCAGTGAGCTAATCATTACCATTGTAATGGTTCTAAAGAGTGAGGTTGCCCAAATAAGCCGTCACATGATGAGTTGAACCGAGGTCAACGTACCATGGATCACCAATGTCGGACATACTAGAAGAAGAAGCTAGGAATACTGATTTCCCAGAAGGAGCTTTTCTGAACTTAGCCACTATGTTCCTGTTCGTCGGTGGGAAAAGGCACAAGTTTACACGCTAAAAAAATCCAGGCCATCATGACTAGGTTTTAGAAAAAAAAAATGGCATGTGATGTGTTGGCGGTCCAGTGCAGACTAGTCATTATCGGCGGTGATGGTGTCAGAATCTGACTGAGGCGGTGGAGTGGACCGACGAGAATGGTTGCGCTGGGCAACATTCGCAAACGGTGAGTGGAAGAAAGAGGTGTCCTCCTTCTGACGTGCCACTTTCTGGAGCAAAATTCCCAGCAACTCGTCGAAAGTGATCGGGTCGGGTCAGAGTAAAATTGCCTATCGGAGCCCTAAGAACTGAGCGGCAAGGCCGTAGAGTAAGTAACTAACGAACTCCTCGTCAGAGATGATGCAGAGTCAGTCGGAGGGCGAGTCATTCATGGTGCACTTCTTCTCGAAGTAATCCAATACTGACAACGATCCCTTAGACAACTATTGGAGCAGTTGCTGGAGGTGCATCTGACGTGCTCCGTTCTAGGCATAGAAAGTTCGGCCGAGGATTGACCAGGCCTCAGCGGTGGAGACAACACGGGAAATGATTCCGAGCATGAGGGTGGTTAAATTTGACCGGGTCCAGAGCATGACAAGGCTGTCTTTTCTGAGCCAAGCCGTCAACGGTGGATTGGGTTCCTCCCAGGCTACAGATCTGGTGCGAGGATCTGTTAGATCAGTCGGCAGAACATCATGAACGACAATGATGGCCGAAGACAGAGTAACATTAGTGAGGAAGGAGTCCAGACATAGGCCTCCAGGGCTGAACAAATCGTACTCCTCCATAGAGATTAATTGGATCGGTCAAGATGAATTGCTAGATTAGGGAAATTGTAGCTAAGGTTCGAATCAGAACCCGTATGAGCAACGACAAGAGCAGTGGTGGAATTAATGAAAGATGATAGATCAGAGGCCATTTGGAATGTGTTTTGGGCTGATACCATGTAAATAATATAAGGAGAGAATTTTAATGATGGAAAGTGTTCATACTTCCATTGAATGAATACGGTGTAAGTAGAGTACAAGTCTGAAACTAAATCCCATGATGATAAGGATTCTACTCACTAAGTCTACTGATTCTACATAACAATAAAATAACAATACAGACTAAGTCAAATAGTAATTATATACTATTAACAGTGCTAAATTTAGTTTACTATTGCCAAATTTAGTTTATTGATGCTAAGTTGAGTTTATCAGTAGTTTTCTTATTCAAAAACCGAAAAGAAATATGAAGAAATAGTCGGGAGAAACATGAAACTGTAGGAAACTCATTAAATTAAACTAGACATAGTTTACTCGAACTAGACGCAACTAAAATAAAACATGTTTGACCAAAATGAACGAGAATAAATCAAATGAAACCATACTAAAAAGACGCTCACTCATTATGCAAGTGAAACGACTATGTTTCAAGAAAAAATGAATTCAATATATAGTAATTCAAATGTTATATATGAATTAAAAGAAAGAAGAATAAAGTTAAATATAGATAAACATAAATGAACATATCCAATGCAACCTTCAATACTCATGTCCACAGGTCAAACAAGGGAGTCACAGTGACGTGGATGGAAATTAATGCGAAACTGACAAAGTTATCTTCTGTTTTCAGAATGTCAAATTCAAGCCAGTAGTGACGTGAATGAAAATTAGAGACACTGTCAAAGTTAAATTCTGTTTTCATATGGTCAAACTGAAATTCGACCTCTTAATTACTCAAATTTATTCTAATGTAATACTAATAATATTTTTTAAATATTAATTAATAATATTAATTGTCAAATATTATTAAAGATTAATCATTGGAACTCTATTTTGGAGCTCTACTGGAACAAATGATGAAGTACAAGGTGACGATGATGAAAATGATTCTATGAATGAGAGTGGTTGAGAGAGATGATGATTAATGTTTTAATTTTCCCCCCAAATGATGTTGTAATCCTTATACATTTAATTTTGGGTTATTATTCAGCTAATGACAACCAAGAACCCAAATAAATACATTTTTTTCTAAGGTTTTTTTAGTCCTAAGTTTATTGGTTTGAATTTAGTTTATTGGTTTTAAATTTAATTTATTGGTGTTCAATTTAGTTTATTGAAACTCAATTTAATTTAGGGTGCACGACCGAACTCCCTTCATCTTCCCCTTTTAGCCCCTTATCTTCTTTTTTGCACTTTTGACCCATGAACTAACAAAACTATTAAATCGTGGCCCTTCCATCTGGTCAAAACATTAACTTTAGTCAAAAGCGTTAAATTTAAGTGCAAAGTAGTAATTTCACAATTTTCCTCTTCCTCTTCCTCTTCTCATTTTCCTTTTTTCTTTTTCCTTTTTCTTTTTTCCTTTTCTCCTTTTCTGTCATTTTCTTTTCTCCTTTGCTTCTTTTCTCCTTTTTTTTTTCCTTTTCTCCTCTGCTTCTCTTCCATCGTCTCCATCTTCTCCATCGTCCTCAAGCCCTAGTGCCGCCACCGCCACCATTCCACCATATTTAAATTCCCGATCGGAGCCCATATACAGTGATTCCCCGTCATGTGTCCATTTTATACGATTATTTTAGAACCTTTTGGATTTACTTTTATACACTTTTGTGATCTATGTGTGGCATTTTGACTTGAAATTCTCTAAGGATAGTTAAGAGTGACTTTGCACTTTTATTACTTTTCTAAAGGATTTTGTGTAACAAGGAAAATGTCGGAAGACTTTAAAAACTATCTTTGAAGATTTGAAGACTAGAAGGATTAAAGGAAAGTGATATGAAGAGAAGGACTTGAAACAAGAAGAATAAAGACATCAAGATGCTTAATCAAGGTTCCGTCGCGACTCGCAATGATCTCGTCGCGACTCACGGCAGACGGGTGGCCAGAAATCTTTTCTTCTTTTTGTACTATAAATACCAAACCCTATCATCTCTCTTCAAAAAATCCCTTTTCTTCTTGCGAT
>JAULKK010000001.1:15847692-15860390 GCA_032355705.1 Rubia peregrina | reverse complement strand
TGGTTTCATGACCTGATTACATTCCAGTTCATTGTTGCATACATAGGATATGTGTGTGTGTGTTAATTAATTGCATTATTAAAATTTGTATAATTAGACGGACAAAACTTCCGTAATTGATGGAGCTATTAGTCAAATGAAACACCTAGAAGAACGGCTCAGAATTCTTGAAGGAGAATGCAAAACAGGAAAACCAGCGGGTCTTTGTTATCACTATGAAGAGAACTTTTCGCCATCGAAGAAGATGGAAGTCAGAATTCTGAAAGAAGATGTTCGGATTAAAATCAACTGCGAAAACCCGACAGGGTTTACTGAAGAAAAGCTCGTGAGTGAAATGAAGAAGCTTCATTTAAGCGTGACGGATATGAAATTTCTGCCATTTGGTGACAACATGCTTGCTGTTTCAGCTGTAGCTAAGGTACCCCATACAATTGTTTTAATATCTTTCATTATTTACTTTACCAACTATGGCAATGTATAACACCTTTTACAAGACAAATTATAAATAATTAGGTATGTGTTTTTGGGGGACTGTAGAATGAAGATGAAGGTTATTTTCTGCGTGTCAGAAGAGGAACTTGCGAACAGCATACGTTTGGCGATCCTGAAGCTCGTCAATGTGAGGAGAAGGCACTCAAGTTAACCTACTGTCGAGAAGATAGGTCAAGAATTCAATTGTTTTTGCGGCTGTAAATTGTCGTTGATGCTTGTTGGATGTGATTTTCGTGCTTTCATGACAATGACTGTTTCAGGCTAGAAACTTTACTAGGAGATAATTGTTCAAAACATAAACTGCAGAATTCACACATTTTATTTACATAATTGAAATGTGTTAACTTTGCCTATAAAATATCATCAATATTGTTAGGAATACGAATCCCACAAGGTATATGAATGTTGTTAGGGATACGAATTCCACAAGGTATATCTATTTTCTAAAAAGATACTCCCTCCGTCCCACTATTAAGTTCCGAATTCTTTTTTCACTGTTTTCAATGAGCATGTTAGACCGTAAATATTTCTAGTTGTATATAATAATATCGCATAAAAATTAATATTTAGAAAATAGATATTAAGACAAATCTAAAGATATGTCACATGATATATTTATTGTTTATATATTAATTTATATTTAGGGTCAAAGTTTATAAAATTTGACTCTGAAAAAGTAAATAGGAAGTTTAAATTGGTACAGAGGAGTACATATTTGGAAATGCGTACATTGTCAAAGAAAACTGACTACGAAGTCGTGCCATTTTTTATAAGAAGAGAGGAAAAAAAGGTACAGTTCTGTTAATATTTTGATGGAACCACCCACAATTTGATACTCCGGTTTTTTAACATTGACATTTTTTTTTTTGGTATGATTTTTTAATATTGTCTCCTTTCCTATTTTTGGCAAATTCTAGGTTGTTTTCATCCACTCAATTTACTTTTTACTCTTTCAATGAATTCTCAACCACTCATTCTACTTTTCTAAATTCTTGTGCAAAAAACAAATGTGTCAATGATAAAGAACCGGAGGAAGTACTTTGACATAAACACCTATTGTCGAGTCAGTATGTCATAAGATAATCATTAACATTTACTCCCTCTAACCAACATGTAATAACAAATTACTATTTTCAAAGTTAAATTTGATAAACTTTGACCATAAAATTAAATTAATCTATATATAATAAATATATCTTGTGAGATATTGTTGAATTTATATTAATATATATTTTCTAAATATCAAATATTTTATGCAAAATTGGTACATGTAGTTGGAGATATTAACGATCAAATATAATCATTGAAGATCGTAAAAATATAAATCGACCATTATTGCTGTGACGGAGGGAATAATCACTAGTGCAGGGAGTTGTTTATGATGGTGAAAGTTTTGGATGGTGATATTTGTCCATTTTACCTGGTACCGCTACACATCATGCATGACGTTGGACGGTGGTGTTGGAATCACCATGGAAATACTTAGCCACAACGCTTTAAATCGTTGTAGGTGTTTATCTTTTAATCGGCATGTAACCTTTCCGGGTTGGAAGAGTTGTAGAACATGTTGCTCGATCTATAATTTGAAAATAAAAACTGTGCTCCCAAAACAGCCAAGTTTATGAGGTCATCTAGTTTCTTTCACTATCGGAACTGAATCGGGAATATTGTTGATACCAGAAGTTGAGTGACAGCTTACTGACATTTTCGATACTGGAACTGAGGCCGGAATACCGTCGGACAGTCAAATGTTACGATATCGTGGATTGAATCAGATATAATTGCGTACTCAATTTCTTGTTTCTGTTGTCAATTCAAAAATTTAACGTGCGTTAAGAAAACATAGTTCCGATTTTGAAAAAAGAATTAGTATTATTCGCTAACTAACATCTGACAGCGAAATTGTAGAGGTTTCAGCTGAATGTTTATTTTTTTAGATGCCCTTAATTAATTCATTAAACATCATATAAAGAAACAAGTAGTTTCTCAGAAGAATAAATAATTTTTTGATAGCTATTTCTATAAGTAGTTTTACCATTCTTTAGATAACTATGATATCTCTTAACCTTAATGAAAATGCATTAGAGTTACTCTGGATCTCCGAGATACGCATAATGTCACATACCCAGAATATGCTTGTTGTATGGAATCGAATAATCTTGGATCTTGAAATGATATTAGAGAGGCTACACATTTGCATATATTGTTCGACCAAAACTACGACAAAGGCTAGTATAAATAAGTACATTGCATTACCTTGTATTCCGGTAGGACTAGGACACCCCGACAAAAGCTATCACGTAGTGGTGTGAACACACGTACTCCGACCAATGCTTCTACAAAAGGTGTTGTTAGGAGACATAAGTGGAGGAAAGGTCGATTAAAGGCAGTTATTTCGAACTTAGCTGCCTTCTCTGGGAGTTCCTTTGATCCTCCCCAATTAAAGGAGGGTCTAATAACCGCCTTTAAACTCCACCATCAAAGGTAGTTAAATTTGCCTTCCATCACCTGATGGAACCACCTTTAAATACCTCTCAAGTTCGGAAAGGCAGTGATTCTCTCGACTGTGGTTGTTACTTCTGGACTTAAAAAGTACATATGTTTCGGTACCTGAAATGGTTGCGGGGTACATGCCTAGGTTAATCAATCGGGTCCAGTTTCCGTTCAAAACCTGGTTCATGTTGTGCATTTGGTTATTTGTCTACTTTAACTTCCGAGCTCGGAAAACAATTGGTTCCATCAGGAATAAATGTCACTTCCAAACTCGAAAGATAGCACAAGTTCCGGTACCTGAATCAGGGTCAAATGAAATGTAATGGTTCCTCCATTAGATCCCTTTTCCGTTCCAAACCTAGTTTTTGGCCTAGAATTCGTTATTTACGTAATATCACTTCCGAGCTCGAAAAATAATTGGTTCTATCAGGTATAAATGTCACTTCCAAACTCAAAAGATAGCACAAGTTCCGATACCTGAACTAGGATCGGATGCGATGTACTGGTTTTTGGCCTAGAATTTATTATTTACGTAATATCACTTACGAGTTTGTAACGACTTTCGGATCATCACTTCCGAGTTTGGGAATTGGAATTCGTGCCTTTTGGATTTTAGGACGGGGACTTCCGAACTCGTAACTAGTGTCCACTGTAATTTTTAAAAAATAAATCTTTGCCAAATCCGGCCTAAAATAGTCTTAAATCACCATTATTGTTTTCAACAAATTTCGATACAAGGTATGGATTTACAAAAATTTATAGACATCGCTACATTAGTAGTTATCTATACATTGGAATATAAATCATGTAGATTCTATTCCCCACATAACAGCTATAGTTCATAACTATCTAACCCTACAAAACATGATAGTAGATTCAACAAGAATCTATAGATGCTAATCAAGAAACTATTTATAAATAGGAATAGAAAATGCACAGTTCTATTCCGCAAAAATATGTTTAACTATTGTTAAGATATTTTTCATAATACCATGTTTGGTCTTCCAAGAGTTGCGAAACGGACATTTATTAGATGTCTTGCCACACAATTTCTTGCGACATTGATGTCATCCTATAAAGATGGCTTGTATACCTTTGGAAACATCTATGCGTGTGAAAATTATTATATTAGTTCGAGTAGGTTACTAGTTTATAATTAAATAAGCCAAAAATGAATTTTATGCACTTCATACCTTATCAATTTCTGGGTAATCCAACCAGACATCTTTAATCCACTCCGCTGCGCATAACATCACGTAGTACCCACACTCCCATGATTTTACCTGCTTCTTGTACTAATTATGTTCATGAATATAAGTTATTAAAACAATTTAATTTAAGTAATTATGTAAAACTCTACTAATTCGAACCTTGATTTCGAATACGTGTAACTCATTGTGACAGTTAGGCTCCTTAAATGCACTATCCAAAATATCTACAAATTCTTGGGAAGGTTGAAATGAAATGGATTCATTCAATACACACGCTTGTCGCCCGGAGCAATGAAAATCAATCTCTAATGATCCCTACATCCAACATTTATATTATAGTATGAATGAATATGTAAGTATGCATGTTTATGAATAGTAGTAAAAATATCAATCATTACTTGTCAATGTATGGTGTGATGAAGAATTTTTAACCTTCCGAGATATGCATTTGCGTATGTATTCTATCTGTTCTTGCTTCAAACACCTAATACCTTGCGTCATCAATAGACACAAATAGCCTACCCAACCCTCTTTTTTTTGGTTAGCAAAGTAATACATGCACCTTACACATAAATATAGAATATTAGTTATAAACTTGTATTAATATTCCACCGAAAAAGATAAATATGGAAAATGAAAACCACACTTATATTAGTAATAGGGACATGATTGTTTGGTTGACTTGGTCACACTTACATAAATCTTCAAAGTCGCTCCATAAGGCAATAATGTCTCGTGTTTTTCCAAAAATACAGTCATTTATGGAGAAAGTGTATGTTGAGTTACGTTAGTGTGCCGAGATCCAGTTGGACAATACCTTGACATAAGGCGGTGAGCCCGACTTCTCTCTTGTTATTTTCATTTATGGGCTGTTTTTCCTCGCCGCTATAATAGGTTTTGTGGTTGTCGGGGGGTTTAACTTATAATGACCATCCTTCTCAGGATTGGAGTAAACATGACGCCAAGGATAAAGAAGAAACATTCCTTGGGCGGGCCCCACCCTCTTGTAATCTCCATCGGGAATAGGAAACATTGCATTGTGCACAAACGGTTTCTCCACGGACACCCTTGCACTTCTATCCCCGATAGGTTTGGAGTGATATTTTCTCATAGACTCATAAAATATACCCTAACCTACATGTAGCGGTGAACTATTTTTACCAACCTCTACGTGAAGCTCGCAAACTTGAGAACCCTACATGTGAGAA
Organism: Rubia peregrina; assembly: GCA_032355705.1. NCBI lineage: Eukaryota > Viridiplantae > Streptophyta > Magnoliopsida > Gentianales > Rubiaceae > Rubia > Rubia peregrina. The sequence goes on along the minus strand of JAULKK010000001.1, from coordinate 15,854,986 downwards.
AATTATATATTTTGTTCGCATTGAAAAAATGAAATGTTATTTAATGTTGATTAGGGTCCGTACTTTTTTTTGGCGATGACCGGATTGTCTTGTTCGGAAATGCATCAATTATGGGTCCCGATTGTAATACTCTTTTATTCACTTCAATGTCGCCCCGCGAGTGGTGAGAGCCTCTCGACGAGGACTCCCAGTCACTGTTAAGATTGTCAAGATTTTCTGGCACAACAAGACTAGTGTGGTTGACTAAATTTCAGATTAAAATCTCTCGTTGATGTAATTGTTTGTCTATGAGAATTGCTTCCTTTTGCAACAAGTACATTTTTGATGGCTTAGCCCTCTCATAAGAACGGGTGATTCCAAAAGCCTCTTTCTGTATCATGAAAGCACTAACCCTTCTTGCGTGTCCCGGGAGATTAATTTTCTAATTACCTAACATAAGATGTCATGCTTACCGGTGGGAATAGATTGACCTTCCATTTGATCATATTTTAGTTTAGCCTAGCATACATGAAACGGCAAAGATAATTAATTCCTCAGCATTAGTAAGAAAAATATGTGGAAAAAATATGCAACATAATAATAGAAGGTAATATAACACGCACCACTTTTTTTGCAAGTTCAATATCCTCCTCTTTGTCAAACCTTCCTTTCTTGTTTTCCATGCATTGACATAAATATCACACCAATCAATTTTATAGTCATTAATCAAAACAATGGAAGCCCTAGCCTCGTCCTCAGACATTTCCCTTTGAACTGCCAGTAGAACATCTTTTTCTAATTTTTTTTCTCATCATCTCGAGTGCCACCAACCCATAACCTCTATGATCCTTGCTATACATATTTATGTTCAACTTTTCATTGCACATTTTCTATTCCCTCGTACCCTACGAGAAAAGAAAAAAACAATTGATCATCAACACCGACATAATATAAATCTAAATCATTTAGATTCAGAGTGGACTAACATTTTTTTCCATTCTATAACGTTATTCTTTTTTGGATCTCCCAACTCTCCGGTTGAATATGTGTGTAAGTTATCCTTGGGCGATCCCCTTTTCTATTTGAGAAAATGAAATCTCTAGAAAGGGTGTACTTTTGGTCTTGCAAACTGTTTGATAACATATTCATGGCTCACTTTCTTAACACGTTCGTGTCCATGGCATCGATTTCAAAGGGTATCTATTTATTGTGATCTCTAAAGAATAGTTAGAAACGATCATTTTCAACATGAATTTAAATTAGAATTATTGGATTAGAACAAACAATTATATAGCTGGGAAGAGGTACCATGCATTCCATCCATAGGGTGGCTTTATATTCATTTGTCACATCGTGCCAAGTATCGTAACGGATGTCGACTCGAGTACGACAGACTTTGCCCACCAAACTTGACCACTTTGCACGGTGTTCTGACAAACACCTGCCCATTTCATTGAAAACCAACGGTGTCATTTCCATCCTAGCCATTCACCTTCCAATGTTTGAAAGTGTTTTTTTGTAATTCTCGCATGTTTGTTGCCTTCTTCCTCGTCATCCTCATTAAGCATTCTTTCAGTATTTCCGTTATTGGAAACTAATGCTTCATCTCGGCTCCTCTTCCTCGACATTGGACTATGACCCAAACATTAAAGTCACCACTTGTCAATCTAGTCAAAATCCTTGAGTATGATGAAGCATTTTCAATATTGAGCCAAAATTGTACTTAAATACTATGTACATGATCTAGTAATGTATATAAATATTATTTTCAATACTATGTACATGATCTAGTAATGTATATAAATATGCCCACCATTTTCACCATGCACACCATGATTGATCACAAATGGATACTCCCTCCGTCCCAGCTCAAATTGCACAGAATCTTTTTCACGCTCATCAAGAAACTTGTCTAATCATTAATATGTTTAACTACGTACAATAACAGTAAACAAAAAGTTACTTTTGAGAAACCACTTGTTATGACCAATCCAAAAATATCACATGCGATAGTATTATTTTTTATATATCTATTCAAATATGTGGTCAAACTTGGACATGGAATAGTGAGATAGAGTGAAGTGTCCAGTGTGCAGTTTGAGCTGGGACAGAGAGAGTAATATTAATACATAGATCATAGTTATATACAAAAATATAGTAATCAATTATCTTGAACCCTAGTAACGAAGTTAGTAGTTAGCAATGTTGGAAAAAATCAATCATCTAGTAGAATTTTAAACCAAATTTTTTCTTGATGAGCAAACCCTACCTGGCCACACGTCTCGAGTCCCAAAATGGACAACAACACCAAACCCTAGCCCAAATGGGAGAACTTCTTAATGTCTTTGTTAGCTTGTGTGAATTTACAGAAGGAGACGAGAAGAATGTGATGAGTGTTGATGGTGGGTTTTGGAGAAGAAAAATGGTGGGAACTTCTTGCTGAAAATATTTTAGGTTATGACTCCCTTCGAAAAGTAATAGATGCCGAAGTATAAGCCCCCATTATTATAAGTTCTAGAATTGGAACTGGTTCCATCCTTGCATATATAAGACAAGAATGTGTTACGGATCCGTAAGTTGTTCAACTCTTAAACATTAAAGAGCATAATTACTTATGAATCTGGAAATGTTTCGGACCTTATCATCAAGTTAGAACAAAAAAATGTTACTAATCTGGAAGCAGTTTAATAATAATAATTAAATAAGAGAAGAGCTTCCCCACTCGCAAGCTACGAGGGTATATAACAAAAAAATCTCAATTTGAATTCATTTTAAAGAACCCTAATTCTAATTCGGTCTAAAAATTCATAAGCATTCCTAGATTTTACATTTGCATTCGACATTTCTAAAATCAACTTCAACATGTCGAGAAAGAGGGGAGGAGGAAAAGGAGGAGGTGGCAATGCATCCTCGAGGAATCATGCTCCATTCACAAAGGTGGGATCTTCTGAAAATTTCTTCAATGAGAAGGTGGAGAGAAGGTATTTGGAGTTCATTCGTGTTAGAAAATGTACAAATCCAAATTCTGTTCGTATCGAGTATATGAAAGATTTATCCCTAGGATATTTAATGTGGTACTTTAGGAATCAGGGCAAAGAGAAGTTACTTACTTGCTCGGAAAGTGTGACGAGGTCATGCAATTTTATGCAAACTAAAACCTGAATTTTATGAGCAAGGACAGTAGTTCGACGTTAGTGACGGCACCCTTTTGTGCCCCATACAAATGGCTAGGAATTATTTTGTTAACGAGGGAGTTCGGAAGTTCAGGCTGATACCTACGACGTAGGTTTATTGACATTTGAACACAGACTCGTTTATGAGTGGATTTGCTAGAATGTCCTACAAGAGGCCAGGAGTAGAGCCCGGTATGGACACCATTGGTTTATTAAGTTTTATTAATCATTTAAAGTATATAAGCAATTATTAATTTTCTATATAGTTATAAATTTCTAAGGAACCGGACACACAGTTCTTGAAAGGCTTCCGAGCATGCTACAAATTAGTTCGAGTGGAACTTTCTCAGCCGAGGGAAAAGATATGGAAATTGGAGTAGAGTCAAAGTGCCTTGCAGAGCCATTTGGAATCAACATTGGGAGCCCACAGGGGAGAAGGATCTTAAGTGTCATGGTTTATCTAGTTGATAAAACTTGTCTCTATTTTTTTGTACTAGGATATTTGTGTATTTGACATAATGTATTTTTGGGCGAACACCCATTTCTAGGACTTCACTACATTATATTTTGATGCGAGAAGTTTGTGTTTTTATACTTTGTTTCTAAAAATCATTGTGTTCAACGTAGTTATCATTTGAAGCTACAATATGCGTAGTTCAAATGCAAAGTTACACTGGTAAATTAGCTGGATTTTTTTACCATTACAGAGGATGACCTTTCGATACCGAAATCCAATTCGTCCTTCCATATTTCAATGATGTCCAAACAAACTAAGTTCATAAAACAAACTCTAATTTTTCTTCTTTTTTTCCAAACCTTTTAAGCTTCCTTATTCTCTACTTGATATTGCCTCGGCCGTCAACCCAAACTCCTTCTTCATGATCAATATGGCCTAAACAATCATGTACAATCAGATCATCCTCCCAAAGCATAATGTCTTCCATATTCGATCCCATCTCCGTGTACCTATCAAAGCAAATTTTATCCTCACCTTTATAATCCTCAACAAAAGATCTCTGTCCCATAAAAAGTATCTCCCAACGCAGGTTAATATAGTATTTAACGTAGAAGACTTTGTGAGCTTGTGATACCACTATGAACAGTTCTTCCTTTCAAGAAACTCAACTATGATCCATAAGGGTGAATCCCGAATCCTCAGTATGTTTTCCGTTATTCACATCTACCCATTGGCATTTAAAAACAGGAACTTTGCATCCACATAATCAAGCTCCCAATATCAACAAGAGCTCCAAAATAACACCTTTAGGCATACACAGGATTGTCATCACTTGCACAAGCAACATGAAGGACCTGAGATACAAATGTCACCCTACTGTTCTGGGATACACCTTTATCATCCAATGATTTTGTACTGAAAGAAAACCTATTAATCTCGTAAGCTCCAATCGATGGGATTAGGCCCATTTCACCACGCGGGGATGATCACCGATGTCGACATGACTTCGTAGCCATGAAGCAAAGGTGTTTGTGTGTTGTTACAAAACACGTGCTTCATTGAACAAATGATGCATAAATCTTATTTCCTCCATGTGGATCTCAACATACGGAACAACGTCCTAATGGTTCAGTAGTACGTAAAGGTTCTTCTCACGTTGGGTTTAAATAGTTTTCACTGTCTCTAACTTTTATCAAGTACTCGAAAATCATATCGAGAATTAGGAACACCCACAGAATCAACTTCCTTCAAATAATCGGTGCAAAACTCTATGACCTCTCCCACCACATAAAGTTGCACAATACTTGCATCTAGTCTATACTGATTCATGATAAAAAATTTAAAAAAGATTTTCATATATCTTTCAAAAGGGAACATCCACCTCAAATATACTAGTCCGCACAATTTGATCTCACGGACCAAATGAACTATCAAAGGGAACCTAATATAAAAAATGATAGGGGAAAGTACATCTCCATGTGACACAGAACCTTGACTATTATCATTTGCAACTTGTCAAGCTTAGCCACGATGATGCTTTTGGAACAAATTGAATGGAAAAACAATCACATTTTTGTAATGCACAATCTAACATGATAAGGCAATGAAGACCTAATTGCAATGGTGTTCAATTCTTACATCAAGATGTGGAAATTGTGTTATTTAAAACCACTCAATTTTAACTCATCCACAGACACACACGAACTTATGTAAGATGAATAAGCCCCCGGTATGTTCACACCTGCTACGGTCTCACAGTACGATTTCTTCTCCGATTGAGACATCAAATAGTAAGCAGGTTGAAGGTAACAATTATCACTAGTCGTGATCAGGACCAAACTGCTCTTAATTCCCATTTCCACCATGTAAAGTCGAGCTTTCTACCCATCCTTACTTTTACCTAGGGTATTCAATGAATTTCCAACCAAGGGGTCACACACATTCTTCTCAATGTGCATTACATTGTGACAATGTCTTACATCCAAGTGCTTCCAATAAAAAAAGTTGAAAAATGGAACATTTCTTCTAACTATCTTCGGTCGCAACTTTATTCTTCTACTTCCTACAATCATTATTTATGTCATTTACTCTCTCATAAACCTCAAACCTCGTTTTTGGTAAAGGTTCCTCTTTATTCTCCACCATCTAATCAAACCACTTTCTAGTCTATCGCCATTGGTGGCTCGCGGGAAGAATTTTCATGTGCCCCTAGTAAAGGATTTTAAAACGTAATTCAATTGACGAAGAGAGGTATTATTTTCACAAAAAGGATGCATGTAATTACCTTTCACCGAGTACTATGATAAATTACCATATGCCACAAAATCATTAATGGTGCAAAACAACAAAGCCTTGAATTTGGAATAATCTTGGACACTACCCTTTTGAGATTTGAGAGCTTGATTACATGTATGCAAAGTTCCTGTTTTTAAATGCCAATGGATTCTGGATTATGTAACAGCACACAAGCACTTTAAAATATCACTCTTACAAGATGCATTTGTCAACAGTTCACAAATGCTGGCATATATACCCAACCTTATATACTTAAAGTAATATTCTACAATTAACTATGCCTTGTACTATCACTTTAAAAAAATTGATGGACACAATTTTATTATATTTTTATTTCTTGGAAAACAAAGAATATGAGGCTAATAAGATGTATTAGTGATGTGTTGACAAATGCATCTTGTAAGAGGGATCTTTTAAAGTGCTTTTGTTGTTACGTAATCCAGAACCCATTGGCATTTAAAAACAGGAACTTTGCATCCACATAATCAAGCTCCCAAATCCCAACAACACCACTAAAATAACAGGTTTGGGTGTACATGAGAATGTCGTCACTTGCAAATGCAACATGAAGGGCCTCAGATACAAATGTCACCCTACTGTTATGGGATACACCTTTGTCATCCAATGATTTTGTACTGAAAGAAAAACCATTAATCTCGTAAGCTCGAAACGATGTGATTAGGCCCATTTCACCATGCGGGGATGATCACCGATGTCGACATAACTCCGTAGCCATGAAACAAAGGTGCTTGCGTGTTGTTACAAAACACGTGCTTCATTGAAAAGATGATGCATAAATCTTATTTCCTCCATGTTGATTTCGACAAAAGGAACAACGTCCTTATGGTTCAGTAGTACGTAAAGGTGCATCACACTCAAATTTTCTACGATGGGGTTAAATAGTTTTCCTTGTCTCAAACTTTTGTCAAGTACTCAAAAATCATATCGATAATTAGGAACACCCACAGAATCAACTTCCTTCAAATAATCGGTGCAAAACTCTATGACCTCTCCCGTCACATAAAGTTTCACAATACTTTCATCTAATCTATACCGATTCATGACAAAAAATTTAAAGATTTTCATATATCTCTCAAAAGGGCACATCCACCTCAAATATACTAGTCCGCCCAATTTGTTCTCACAGACCAAATGAAATATCAAATAAACCCTAATATAAAAAATGACGGGGGAAAGTACATCTCCATCTGACACTGAACCTTGACTATTAACGTTTGCAACTTGTCGAGCTTAGCCACAATGATGCTTTTGGAACCAATTGAATTAAAAACAATCACAGTTTTGTAATGCACAGTCTAACATGAGAAGGCAATGAAGACCTAATTGCAATGGTGTTCAATTCTTACATCAAGATGTGGCAATTGTGTTA
>JAULKK010000001.1:15825865-15838112 GCA_032355705.1 Rubia peregrina | reverse complement strand
GACGTATGTGGATTTCACCGAACTGCGTAACCAAGTTGTGTGTCTTGCGTGATTTACTTATTTTACATACCTGGTTAGGACTACGTTGGAACATAGACAGAACGTAGATTTAATAGTTAAAGCCATAAACGGTAAAACCAGTTTTTTCACATCTAATTGGAATTGAAAGTAAAACAAGAAATTAAGCATCATCATGCAAGTTTGACAGAAAAATTCTTATGGGAGAGAATGATTTATATGGTGTGAGGGGCTAATAAGAATTTGACAAATAATTAAATGAAATAAGATTAAAAAAAGAATGAATTGAAGAAAAAGAATGGATAAAAGTTAACGTTATTAGCTATATTTTTTATGTGATACTTGTCAAATTTTGACATTCTCTCACTCTACATAGTATATTACCCCACATATAAAAAAATTACTCATCCTAAATGAATATGAACTTGTGCAAAGATGTAATTTGAATGAATAAAAGGATAATTGGAGCAACAGTATTTCATGGTTTGGTTACGGGACTTGGGAGGATCAAACTTTTGATACAAGGCAGTTCAGAAATCGAGGGCGTTACCAAGAGACAGTGTGGAATCCACCATGGCCTATTCCAATTTCAGAAACCTAGTTGAAATATAACGAGGTTATTTTCCATGACCGAAGTATAAAACATAACTATGTTTTATAGAATCGAATGATGTTTCAATTTTGGAACATTTATTAAGTGACTCATTAATTGAGGTTAGAAGGCGGTTCAACCGTATTCTTTCCTAAAGTGACTTCATTTATAACAACTGCCAAGCAACTCCTGCAAAAAGCATAAAATCTACCCCCTTCTTCAAACCTTTTTTTTTCATGCTATCAATCTCCAAACAATATTCATATTTCCCCACCCACCCTTAATCGGTTTAGTAAACTAGTTGAAATTAAGGTGCATCATAACAATCTTTAGTAACATTGATGTATTCAAATCCCAAAAGACCTTTTACAGTTGGTTACATTTGCTTTGTATACTTTAATACATTAAGCCTTGCTATGTATTCAAGTTCAGTTACATTTGCTTGGTCTACTTTAATACAATAAAACCTTACTATGTAATTCTCATTTTGTCTTACAATTAACTTTGTTTTACAATTTGTATTGATTTTTGAAACTACTTACATATGTTGGTCTACTGAATGAGGATATGAACTGCACTTATGAAAACATTTCTACTACTGATACAGTTTTCGACAATGCCTCTGATTGTAGACGTTAACTTGCAATGGAAGCATTAGTAGAGCTGATCATTATTCCAAATTCGGAACTCAAACATTATTCCATTTCATCAATAATGACAACTATTCTGAAACGTCATCCATTTAAAAAAAACTCAGAAAACACAAAGCAAAATCCATTCCTGATCTCACAACATTTCCGATTTTCGACCCAAGTTCCAAAATGGTAACATTTCTTAATTCAATAGGGATACTAGAACTGACATTAAATTTGGATATCATAACTAGAACCTGCCGATCTGTATTCCGGTTATAAGACATCCTCTATACATTTCGGTAACAAATTTCTGACTCAAGAAGTATATTTCAAGCACAACAATTTCCTTTATTTCCGAAATCAGAAACATTACAAGGTTGTTTAATTAACAAAAACAACGTCGTTCGAAAATGCCGTGAATATAAATTACAACGAACCGCTGTGCAACGAGGGGGTAGAATCATTGGCATTGCCAGTGAAGTCGTTTTGTAATCGCTGTCATAATACTCCTTTCACCACCTTTAATAGCCCTTTCCTACACTAGTGAGCTCTCTTTACTCTCCGCATGACACCACACACCTCCACCCCATAAGCTCCGTTGCTAAAAGGTTTCTTTGGTTGCTTACGTCCAGAATTTCCTAAAAAACAAATAAGTGATACTCAAGATTTTAAATGGATTCTTGGGGTTGAGAGGCACAATAATAATGCAGATTTATCGTGCCAATGATTCACACAACTTTCATTTACGCGATTGAAGTACGATGCAAGCACGTTTTTGGAGTGCAGCAAAGGGCTCGATCTCAAAGGATACTGGACGCTTTCACGTCGCTAGAAAGAGAGGAATATCACAACAATTTCCAAAAGGTGTGTATAATCGATGTGCTGATTGTGTTTTATCGGAAGGCTGTTGGAAATCAATATGGTTTCTGGTAGCTTTGTTTTAGATCCTCCGATATAGGTTCAGAATTCAATTCTCGGAACTGAAATATGATTCTAATTAAAGGTATTTTTTAACCGCACGATTAAAGGTGGAGATAGGGAAGGCGCCTAAAAAATGCCTTTTAAGGTATGGTAGAACAGTCGTTAATGACCCATGTTTACACTAATATGAACTTGACTTACTAAACTCATTATTTATAAGTTCGAGCCAACTCAACTCGTTGAACTCCGAAAGTTTCATAATTGAAAATTTTGCATTTATACCCCTCAGTTCCTTGTTTTGTGTACATATACCCTCCAATTTTTTGAAAGTACATTTGTACCCCTGGTGACATTTTGAAAGTGCATTTGTACCCTTGCTGACATCTGAAAAATTGGTCAACTTTGGTCATTATTGGACTCAAAGGAAATGATTGTTTTCCCTTAAAAAAAATTAGAAATCAATTTTGGATTTTCACCCATATATTGAATCCGTTCGAGTAATCCAACTCAGATGAGGGAAATCCGATGGAATTAGGGTTGGAAACAAGAACTAAATCTCACTCGGCCAAGTCACGGATGAAGATCTTCAAATCCTAGTCCAGATCACACTATTTTTTAACTCAAAATTTTGACAAGACATTTTTATATCGATGTTGATGAAGAGTGGGCCCCACTTCAATGGAGGGTAAATGGTCCTTAGCTTTTCAAAAATAAAGTGAAGGTTATTTTGGTAATTTTAATATTGGCCAACACCGAAAAATAATAGGTCAACTTCAAACTCAGGCAGGAGGGGTATGAGTTTTATATCATAGCTAATCCAGGGATATATGTACACTTTTGAAAAACTGAGGGTTATATGTGCACTAATCAAGAAATTGGGGTTATGAATGCATTTTACCCTTCATAATTTTTTATTTTGCAATAACATCTTCTAATTTAAATTGCTCCTGGTTGTTCAATCATTTGATAACCAGAGTCATTCTTTGATAAATACAATATATATATATATATACTCCATCCGTCCCACAATGATATTCCTAATTTGACTATTAGGGTCAAACTGAACCGACTTCAACTATTAAATTCTCTTAATATACATGTAAGATTATTAACATGTAATATGGTTTTTTAACTTCATCATAGCATATATTTATTAACTAATATTTTTCATATTTTTTTACACTCATAAAAAATATATTAGTAGCTAAAAATTGATACAGTTGACTTTAAAAATCAGATTAGGAAGATCATTGTGAAACGAATGAAATATATTATATGTTGTACAAGAATATTCACAAAATATCTTCTTACGCTCATTAAATTCGACTAGTCTCTCAAATAATAATCATAATGATTGAATTCAACCATATTTAATAATCAAACCAGCTCGAACGTGCCTTGTACTCGTTCAGGTCGAGTTGGAATCAAACTTTTGACCGAGTTACTTGCGAGCGGCTCTGTAAACGGTTTGTTTTGTTTAAACCCACACTTGATGGGCGCGTGAACCAGACCGGGCGAACCGGAACATAACAAACAAAACCGAACTAACAAGACGGGTGACGACTGACGAACACACTCCCGCGCTTTGTTCCATAATTCCGTTCTGAAAAATGCATTTATGATTTATCATTCCTTTGCTTATCCGGTTATCGTCCCATATCCAGATTTGTTTTTGAATAAATGGATAAGATTTGGATTCACACATAAATCCGATATCCATATAAAGATTTTCTGGTACCAGAAAATACGATCCCCCATCATTTCAGGCCTTTCACTTCAAAATTGGACAACCCTACTTTGCTGCATTTGGATTTTGTTTTTCAACTAGCTCGAAGTTGGATTATTTGGTGTTTTGGAAATGGGGGAAGAATCAATCAAGAAGTCGCTGGTTTTTGCGTACTATATTACTGGCCATGGGTTTGGACATGCTACTCGTGCTGCTGAGGTATGGTTTCGTGCATTTTGATTGTAGTTCGAGTTTTGATTGATTTTGTGATTTAGGGGAAACGGGATTTTGATCTTGGAATGTTGCGATTCTCACAGCTTGGTTCGATGATCAGAGTTTTAGTTACCGTGTGCTTGTTTGTATATGAAGTTGTGGAGGTTAAATAGGATATCGGATCGCATTATAGAAGGAAACGTAATGACAAAAATTCTTTGGAACATATGTTTGCTTGAGAGATGCAATCTTGAATTCACTAGGGAATACGCATTCTTGTTTTTAAGCTGTTCTGTTTGAGTTCAGCAAGAAGGGTTTTAACCTGTTATTTTAGAGTGCTAGTTGGAAAATGAATTTGATTTGTCCTCTTTTTCTCTGTTTTGTTCTCATGTTTGTAATTTAGGGCCCCTGCTCTTCCCATATTGCTTGTTTCAGGTTAATGTGTTTTGCTGGATAGATCTTATTTGTTAGTTGTAATACCTGTTATTTGTAAAGAAACATTCTATGATATTCGCTGTAAACTGTTATGAATCTATGATCCATTCCCAGATTGTGCGAAATCTCATTCAAGCTGGGCACTCCGTCCATGTCGTCTCTGGTGCACCTGAATATGTTTTCACTACGGCAATAGAGTCACCAAGATTGATCATCCGCAAGGTAACACAGTTCATTGCAGAGGAAAGGAGAATGAGATATGTTGTGTAAATAATTGTACATGCTTCCATATCTGATAGGTGCTATTGGACACTGGAGCTGTTCAGGCAGATGCTTTGACTGTTGATCGCTTTGCGTCATTGGAAACGGTGTGATTAATTTAGTAGCATATTTTGCCATCCCTTCTTTGGTTACTCTCAAGCTCTGAAACTCAATGCCTTTTTTTGTGTTTTTTTTGTGAATGTAGTACATAGCTACAGCTGTTGTACCCCGGGCTTCTATTCTGGCTGTGGAAGTACAGTGGCTGAAGTCTATCAAAGCTGATTTTGTGGTAATATCTTGTTTAAATTCGAGCTCATGCTTGTATGACATCCGAAACTGTTTATTTGTTTGATGAGAGTATGGTTTTGTATACATGTGATTGTTCAAATTGCTAAAGTCACTCTTCTCAAGCTTTTATCTGATCCAAATAGGTATCGGATGTTGTCCCAGTTGCATGTCGTGCTGCTGCTGCTGCTGGAATTCCTTCAGTTTGTGTCACTAACTTCAGGTGTTTTCAGCATTTTTACTGCTGCTGCTTCTTAGTTCAGCTTCCTTCCTCGAAGTTGCATTATTTTTTCATATCGTCGTCTATACTGTTGACAACTAAAGCCAATTATACAAAGCTTCTTTGAAAGTTGTAACTTCTTACCATTATTCTTGTGCAGTTGGGATTTCATCTATGCTGAGTATGTCATGGCTGCAGGACATGACAACCGTTCAATTATTTGGCAGGTGATCTACGTTTCGATGACATAAATGTCTACGGTTTTCATTTACTACATCACACAGGGGTTTAGTTTTGGAGGAAGGTACCAGGTAGGATAGGAGGGATGGGAAATTTACTATAGAAGTTTAAGACCTCCTAAATGGCTACAAAGTTGTAGAAGTAATTTCATGATGAACCATGTCGACGAAACTACGTCTATTTGACATGGAACTAAATGTTTTTCCACCTCTCCTATATGCATATCATCAATTCGATTTGTAAAAGCATCTGGCTAGGCCAATGAGATACAGTTAAAATAAGCTTGACAGGCTAAAACTTAATACCAATACCTTTGTGAACCTACTTACAAGATTAAAATAGTCTACTAAATCTCCGTGCACGATACTGCTTTAGCATCATTTTTGCAAAACAACATGATTTGATTATCTGTGGGATTTCGAATACTATGCAGATTGCAGAAGATTATTCTCAATGTGAATTTCTAATTCGTCTACCAGGATATTGTCCAAGTAAGTCCATTTCCACGCAAACCATGAAATTTTATCCCCCTTTTATTAGTTTGAGTAGCTTAAAGTATAAACTAGACTTTATTATTATTTTTTATGCTTCTTATGTAGATTCTTTCATTCTAAGTTTATAACTCTTATTGCCAAGGGACTGAAATAGGGAAAATGATTAGGTTGCTCTGTAGTATGATCATTTCTAGATGCTTGATGTATTGGTGATTTATTTGCAGTGCCTGCGTTTCGTGATGTTGTTGATGTTCCCCTTGTTGTGAGAAGGCTACACAAATCTAGAGAAGAGGTTTGTTCTTACAGTCAAAAATCTCAATGGCACAAACTATGTTATCATTTATCATCGTACATTACTGTTCTGCAGGTTAGAAAAGAGCTAGGAGTTAAGGATGGCGTGAAAGTTCTTGTCTATAATTTTGGTGGGCAGGTGAGATTTTTCTGTTTTTATGCCTATTACTCTTCTTCGAGTTCACACCTGGAAAATCTCCCTTTCCATATCCACCGAATCAGCATTGTTTTATCATATTTTGGTTGAAGTTTGTGTTTGTACTTGGCTATCATTATGGATACTGTCTTCATTTACTACTTACTAATATTAACAGTTAACATATACTGCAACTCTATTTTATTGTTAGTTTTGTCTGTCGCTGACCGTTGACTTGTAATTGAGAAATCATTTCTCTTTAAATGTTAATGAATCATAAGTTGGAGTAATAGTCATTTGTTATGGCAAGATAACTAGCATGTTCCGGGGTTAACAGACTAATGACCTCTCGCTCTCTATTGCTAGCTTTCTGGATGGAATCTAAAAGAAGAGTTCCTTCCTTCGGGATGGATATGCTGGGTAAATTTTCTCGAGCATCTCTTTAACGTATTTGATTTTCTCTGACTCATTAGATTTGCCGTCTGAGTAATTTTTCTGTTACTGATGTAGGTTTGTGGTGCTTCTAATAGTCAGAAGCTCCCTAAAAATTTTGTGAAGCTCCCTAAAAATATCTACACGCCAGATGTTGTTGCTGCTGCAGACTGCATGCTTGGTACTAGAATCAGGAATTTAACATCATCCACTTTCGAGCATTTTCAGTCATTGCTGGATTTTATATAATTTTTCCAGGTAAAATTGGATATGGCACTGCAAGTGAAGCTTTAGCATATGGCGTGCCATTCATTTTCGTACGAAGAGATTATTTTAATGAAGAACCATTTTTAAGGCATATGCTTGAGGTACTAAATTTGCTTGTATATTCATCAGTAATCTCTCATGGCATGAAATAATTTGCTTGAATTTGCTATGTATTCTGTGAAACAGCAATTTCAATGTGGCGTTGAGATGATTAGGAGGGATCTACTTACGGGACACTGGGAACCTTATTTGAAACGTGCAATTACTTTGAAACCCTGCTATGAAGGAGGCAAAAACGGTGCTGAGGTTTGCTCTCTCTTCAGAGTGGTTCCAATCATGTTCTACTTCTACCATGAAGTATCTTTTCCTTGTGAAACACCTGTTTGTATATTTAATCTTTTCTTGCTTCCTCAACTCTGTTTAGGTGGCTGCTAGCATTCTCCAGGATGCAGCTACTGGAAAGCACGATACTTCTAGTATGGTAATTTTTTCAGTTCCTTATACATTCCATTGTGTAATATATCTGTTGGAGGTACATGATTTCCCAACTTATTATTGTAGAAAATTTTGTATGTTAGGGGATTTTGTATGTTGGGGTGATGGTCCAATGACATATTGACAAGTGTCAAATAGTTTAAGGAGAAAAAAGAGAAAAGAAATTAGAAATAAAAAACTACCTTTAACTTCACAATTCATATACACATGTCAAGATGTCATTGGACATCACCCCAACATACAAAATCCCTAACATACAAAATTTTCTGCTTATTATTGTAAGATTCAACAAGTGGCATTTAAAAATGTGCTGAAAATCTCAAATATCAACATTCTATCATTCTTGCGAGCCAACTAGAATCTTGAAGTGTGGTTTTTTTCTATGTAGCATAGCGGATCAAGGAGATTGCAAGATGCAATTATTCTAGGTTATCAGCTTCAAGGTGTTCCGGGAGTAGATATAGCTGTACCAGAGTGGTATACTGCCGCGCAAAATGAACTTAGTTCCTGTACTGCTTCACCAAATGATAAACCAGTAGAAGCAAGCTCGCTGAAAATGCAGTAGGTTTTCTGGTCTATCCTCCCCATTGACTTTTTTGTACCATAATGTATTCCTTTAACAAGTACTTCTCCCGATACCTTAGAAATGCAGACTATGAAATTCTTCATGGAGATCACCATGGCCTTTCCGATACAATGGGCTTCATTAAGAGCTTGATAGAATTACGGGACTTAAGTAACCCTGGAAATACCAACGGACACCATGCTCGTGAGACTCTGGCGGCTGCTGCAATGTTCAGCTGGAAGGTACTGTTGATTTATTGTCTCTTTGTTTTTTAGCACATAACTATCAAGCTGTACAAAAAATTTGGTTACTTTTCTTGTATCTAATGATTTTTAATCATGTTTCTTTGATTCCCGAGTGCAGGAGGAGATCTTTGTGACTAGAGCTCCCGGAAGGTTAGATGTAATGGGAGGGATTGCAGATTACTCAGGCAGTCTTGTACTGCAGGTTTTTATACTTTTCTGAATTGTGGAAGTTTCAATATCGGCCCTCAACGTATATGCAAAACCTTATCATCGAACTTCTCATTTTTTCAGATGCCCATGAAGGAAGCTTGCCATGTTGCCATTCAGAGGAATCATCCAAGTAAGCAGAAGTTGTGGAAACGTGCAGAGGCCAGGCAACAAACAGAGGCTCCGAAGCCCGTTATTCAAATAGTATGTTCATAAATTTCATTTTTACAGAAGAAGAAAGTTAATTGATAATCAAGAAAGCTGAAAGCCATGTTAATAATTAATCAAAGATCCTCTACAACCAAACTTCAAGTCAGTAGCAAAGTCTTTCTTGGTTATTGCAAATCAAATTGCTAAGGTACATATTATGTGCTTCCTTCTTTAAGGTATCATTTGGATCAGAATTGAGTAACCGTGGACCGACATTTGACATGGATCTGTCAGACCTCATGGATGGTGACAAGCCAATATCTTATGAAAAAGCACGGAAATATTTTTCCCAAGACCCATCACAGAAGTTAGTGAACTGTCAATTTATAACTAGCTTTGATAGTGTTAAAGGTATCTATTGCAACTGATGTAAGCGTCTCTCCAGGTGGGCAGCATATGCTGCTGGGACATTTCTGGTCTTAATGATTGAACTGGGTGTACGTTTTGAAGACAGTGTCAGCATGCTGGTAAGTTATCACATCTTTATTGTACATGTAATGTAATTGATCTTTCTGTTAAATTTTCTGTTGCTTCTGGCCTATATTTTCACATAAAGTTCATTAATGAGTAAAAAAAACGGTTTCTAGGTAAGCTCTAGGGTTCCAGAAGGCAAGGGTGTATCCTCTTCTGCAGCTGTTGAAGTTGCCTGCATGTCTGCTCTCGCAGCTGCTTACGGTAATATAGCAATTAAATTTCCTTTTGTTCATAAATTTCATCAAAGAATGTATATACATCGATTGTAAACAGGTATTTCAGACATGTAATTTCAGGGACTATCATCTGTTTTTCTTCTTCTTTTTCTAGTCTATGTAGTGTTCACCAAAAGATTCATGACTATCTTAAGCTAGTTTATATTCATGTCAAAATGCTTGCACACTAATCCTATTTGCTGCCCTGATATTCACAAGTTTTGTCACTTTCTGTAGGATTGGACATTGCCCCAAGGGATCTAGCATTGCTCTGCCAAAAGGCATGATCTCAAGACACATTTGTGTTCTTATTGCGCTTTTATTTCTTGATAACATTTCATGGTAAAATAGATCTCATAAACCGTTTTGTCTCCATGCATCTAACAGGTAGAGAATCACGTGGTTGGTGCTCCGTGTGGCGTGATGGATCAGATGGCATCTGCCTGTGGTGAGGCTAACAAACTTCTTGCAATGATCTGTCAGGCAAGTATATCATGACTGGGAAAATAACATATGACATACTACTTCGCGTAAAATAGTGACATGTGTTCTCTGCCTGGCAGCCTGCTGAGGTACTCGGACTGGTAGAAATCCCACCACATATCCGCTTCTGGGGAATTGATTCAGGAATACGTCACAGGTTGAGCCTGCAACACATCTTAATGACATTCACCTTTCTAGTTTTTAAAAATTTAGAAAACTTGCATCCAGTCTCTAGTTTGGGATTTGTTTTTAAGACTAAATGCACGCTGATGTGGTAATAAGAAAGAGTATGAAGGAGCTACTTTGTTTTTCTACAGCGTTGGGGGTGCCGATTATGGATCTGTGAGAATAGGTGCTTTCATGGGACGGAAGATAATAAAGTATGCTGCCTCAAAAAGCTTGTCTGTTAACTCTTCCCAGAAAGTGAAGGGGAACATCTCAGGTCTGAAAGATCATGATGCAAAAAGCTTACTCGATAGTGAGGTTTCTCTCGATTACTTATGTAACATGTCACCTCATAGGTAATGGTTGGTTGGCTTTGTGCTCTTCCACCCTCTTTCATCACTTTTCTGTTATTACTGAATCTCACTCTGAATTTTTCTTTTTTCTTTTTGATATCAGATTTGAGTCCTCTTATAGCATTGAGATTCCGGAGGCTTTGCACGGGCAGGATTTTCTAGATAAATACGTTAATCATGAAGATTCAGTCACTGTTATTGACAAGAAGCACACTTATTCAGTGAGAGCACCTGCCACGCATCCGATATATGAAAATTTCCGGGTCAAGGTCAGTGATTCGTATTTAACTTCTCATCATGCTGATATTCAACGGGTCATCCACCTAATTTTATTTAGAAACCATTTAAATGCCTGTGATTCAATCAAAGTTATCCTTTTCTTACTTCAAGTTCGCGAGTAAATTTGTACATATACTTTTGTTAATGTGTAGGCCTTTAAAGCAATGTTGTCTGCTGTTCCCTCCGATGACCAGCTTTCTTCTCTCGGAGAGCTTATGTATCAGGTAATCGACGTTTCCTTCACATCTCTTTCAGATGTTTCGTCATTTGTCACAATTTCCATCTTCAGTCACTAATTATGGGGATTGTCTCGCATGATTCTATAAGCTAGCATTAACTTTCTCCTAATATGTAAATGGAACCCGTTTTTTGGTGTAAATGTCGATTTTACATTGACACAACGCTCTACAGTGTCACAACAGCTATAACAACTGTGGACTTGGATCAGATGGGACAGATAGGTTAGTTGAATTGGTGCAAGAAGTCCAGCACAGTCATTTGTCGAAGTCTGATAGTGGTACATTGTTCGGGGCAAAAATTACTGGTGGCGGTTCTGGGGGAACGGTTTGTGCAATAGGGAGGAACTGTTTGAAAAGCAGCGAAGAAATCATTAAGGTAAACCTCTCAACAACATATTTTTGTCCTTCTTCGGCTATCTCTTGCTTCTTGTTATGCCATCACATTATTGATATCAAGAATCCGAACTACTCCATTTGTCCCGGTTAAAACTGCACAGATTTCAACATGTGTATATATGAATGATGTTTCTTGTGTAGATACAAAGTACATACAAAGCTGCAACTGGCTATTTGCCTTACATATTTGAAGGCTCGTCGCCCGGGGCTGGCAAATTCGGCTACTTGAAACTGCGTCTCAAGTCCGACTCCAAATGATTGTCCAAGAAGAACTCCACAGTTAATTGAATGACTTCATGCTAGATTTACTCTGAATGTCTGCTGCATTTGGAAAAATATTATGATGTGCCTCTGAGGTTGAATTACATTCAAATTGATATTGATTCAAAAATTGTTGGTGTAAGAGCATCTCCAATTGACTCTAACTTTACGTTTAGAGTCCAATAAAGTAGAAAAATGTTGCTCCAATGGTACTTTAAAATTCCGTTCTTAACTTTGCGTTGAAACAGTAAAACTTCAAATTTGGAGTGAACATATCGAATTATTTCAGCTATTTGTTGGTTGTTTTCCTTCTCCGCATCTTTTCTTTTCTCTGTGTTTTTCAATTATTTGATTTACATTGGTTAGTTACTTCTTTTATTTGTTCCATACATTATGTGCATCTAATATATAGAATTTATCTAGTTTCAAATAATAAGTCATCTGCATCTTTTTTTTATAAAAAAAAAGGTATATTCAAATTTTATCACATATTA
>JAULKK010000001.1:15778711-15793453 GCA_032355705.1 Rubia peregrina | reverse complement strand
CATGTTATTACTGAAACTTCATGTTGAAGATGACTTGGTTTAGGTTTGATTGGACACATTGGTAAATTTTCTTGCAATTTTATGCTTCAAGTGAAAGAGAGAAGAGAATTACTGATGATCTTGCTTTCACTACTAACTTGTCTAATCTCAACAGATTTGAACAGTGCTTTGTTTCTTCTCTTTCACTGAGAGCACTCAAAGATGTTGGATATGAGAAGAAGATGACTATGGTACATGAGGCAACTCTTCCAGTGATTCTGAAATGTGATTTTAATATGTGATTCTGAATGGTGTTCCTAATTCCGTGTTTTGTATACCGTCTCATTTCTATTATATAAAGCCACATCTTTACGGTTTTGTATCACGATCAAGCTATTATTCCGTTTGGTTGTTTTCAAGTTTAGTTTATTGTAATTTCTTGGAATTTTTTTGATTGAACTTCCTGTTGATAACAACCTATTAGCATCCTTAGAAATTCTATCCAACAGATGATTACAAGACCAAAGGTTTTCTTGTACTGTTGCAGTGTCACAGTTTCTAAACATTTCTAAATTAGCAATCACATGTTTCTTGTAATATCGCAGTTTTCTTTCCTGACCGCGATCGTCCGGCTCATTGCATATGAAGTTAGATTGGCCTTGTGCTATGTTCCCTAACTGTGGTGTGGTCAGAGAAGTGGCATTGTTTATTATCAGATTGTTTAACTGATTGTTTAATTGGTCACGTTAATTACTTTTCTTTTTAATAGTAAAGTTTTCCGAATGCTTGGTGTTAGCCTGATTGATTGTGAAGGTCTGTTTCAGTTTTTTAGCACGTAATTTAAGTGTCAAATTATTCACTTGTGCAATATGCTCTCTTGTCTGAGGAAGGATTGATGGACTTAGCAGCAATTGCCACTCCAGAAATCAAGCCTCCACCTACAAACATGAAGGACAGAATTTCACCCCCAATGCCCTGACGTTGACCCTTAAGTATGAGTTATTGATGGGGAAGTGATATTAAAGGTAACTACATACTACTTATTGGAACTATGATCCTGTCAATGTCTGGAACCTGCTCTAAATACTCCAACGAGATGGTGTTTTGCCCACTTATTGGACGTCTTTTTCATCATTGTTTGTCCATTTTCTTTGATTTTTATGGCTTTCTTTTTATTTCCTAGCCAATAGTGGGTCTGAGATAAATGTGATTTGAGCTTTACTCTGCGTTCTTGATGTTATGACGTTTTCTCTATATGAGAGGGCAGTAGTAAGAACTGCTACTGTAAATTAACTTAAATTGATCACATTATGCATCGTCTAAAAAGAAAAACATGTTATGAAAACAAAGGCAAGGTTTGGGTCTCATTGATTATCGTGATATGAAGAACATTCAGAATATTTATGCAGCTTGGTCAGAATTAGTAGTTACTGGAAATTGAAAAGTGTCTTGAAAATTATAACATGTCGTTGATCCTCGACAGCAAATGTCTGCTTGCATATTTTTTAAGAACGAAGTATTATAGAGGGATAAAACATACTCCAGGATATGGACTATGCTATGCTTGATTTAGTTTCTTTGGTGGACCATAATTTATTTAACTGTTTTCTTGTGTTGCTTTTCAGTGGTTAATTGGCCTTTACCATAGCAACTTTGCCTTTTAACTTGTAGGATACAAGGTGTTCGACGTTTTGCCTGAATTACTAACCACAATTTTTTAAAGGTTTTTCTGATTCCAGGTTAAAAAATGGACATGCGTGTAAATATAACTTCGTAAGTTCCAGTCTAATCTTCTCTTTTAGATTCCTGTATTGAAATCTAATAGCTTCACTTAAATTGTTTGTTTCGTATAGCAGAACTACGCGGACCTCATAGAAGCGTCTACTAAAGATGTTGTTGAGTAGATCTACGCTAAGAAAGTAATGTGCTTCATTTGCAGAAACACATCCTTGTAACCGAAGACTTTTCGGAGGCTGTTGACAACAATGTTGTTAGTCAGCGTCCCTCTTCGCAGGTCGGGGCTACCTAGGTTAATCTTCTATGCGATTCAGTTCTTCTGATACCCGATCACACACCTTTTCCTCACGGTAGTTACAGACCCCTGGAAACTTATAACTTTCTGATTTATAAGCTGTATAGAGTTCTTTTACATTCACTTTGCATGCTATGAGAATCTTTTAGGGTAAACTTGGAAGTAAATTGGTGTCCAAATCTTTAGTACCTGGTAAGGGGGCTTCCCTGTGTTCTATTTTTGGTGAAAGGGTGTTTGATGATTTGTCTCAACGAGTTACTGAGTTTTTTTTATCTCCTTTTCAGCTTTGTAATGAAGCCATCCATTAACAAATTATGATGCTACTCCCTCATATTGCTTCCCTAAAATTTTACTAGAAGTTTTGGAGTCTAATAAAGAATCGGTTTTTCCTCACATTGTAAGGTAGTGAGGTGAAATGGGGATAATGTATGAAGATATTGTCGTGATTATAGAGGCAGGTGATCAGAGACAAAACTGGTCTGAGCTGTAATGTCTGTCAGATCATCCTCCTCTTTGGACTTACCATTGCCAAAACAGGTACTCTTCTTCCATTCCGATTACCATAATCTACAGCTTTTGCGATCAAGATTTATCAAAAAAAATATCCAAAAAATACCAATTTTTTTCTCAAATTCGACAGTCCATCGCGTGGACTGGAGACACCTAGTCATTTAAAATGCACAAAGAAGAAACAATATCATCATATACTAACTAACGATTAGACCAATCATGCAAAATATCAATCAATAGATTTTGTGACCAAATTATAATTATTTATACATTACAATATATTTTAAAAGTTTTTTAAAGTTATAGGAATATCGTTGCAATAAATAAAAATAAATGTCAAATTACCGTCATCAATTATAAAATAACCTCGTGTAACTGTTACAAACACGTGATTTCGTGCACAAACATAGCCAAACATTATTATTAATGAAGGCGTAATCTCCATGTATTCCATTCATAATTTTATAATGAACAAGTGCAATTACACCCTAGCGACTTTTTTAGTGCATATATATCTCTCAATTTTTTGAAAGTGTACATACACCTCAGATCCTTATTTAGTGCACAAAATTTTCAAATATCAATCTCCGGCTATAGGTATATGTGCAATTTTAAAAAAAATTGATAGGGTATGTATGCACTTTCAATATAAGCAAAAAGGAGGGGTGTACATGCACTTTTGAAAAATAAGAAGTATATATGCACTAACAAATAAATTGGGAGAAATAAATGCATTTTACTCTTTCTTAAATACCTTTTATATTTTCATTTATAGAGTGCTTTAATCGAGCATTTCACAATATTTAGAATATGGTTCCCCTGTAAAAACTTACACATTCTCTCCCTCTTTTATACTTTCAAAATCCAAGAAACTATAATATTTCCCTTTCAGACCATACAATAACTTCAATTCTGTGCTTACAAAAACCAGATTAATCCATGTCCATCATCCCTCTCAGCTCCATGGCACAAAGCTTCCTTTAGGGTAAAAGAACATGCTTATTTCACATACTTTTATGCAGCGATGGGTATTAGATTCCCTTTGTAAAATCATAAATGCAGGAAGGTACCATATTAGGGTAGGACTAATTACCCTGCTGCCACGCCCGCGAAAAACTGCATTGGACTGGAGCATGGAGAAGGAGAAGGAGAAGGAGAAGCAGAGTACTCGTGGGGCTTCATTGATCCCGAGCCACGCTTTTCTTTGTACTCGTCGAATGCTATCTGCTTGTTGCGGCACTCTGCACTACAAAAAGCCTTTTCTCCTCTGAATTGTCAACATGTCATAGGATATCAGGAGGAAAGGATCAGTCATTATTGCCGAATGGAAAAATAAAATGCAAATCAACACAATGATGAGATGAAACAAAAGTCAAGTTAGAGTCATTTTGAGGATCAAGAAATGCCCCAATCTAGAAACTAATTATATCCGATCAGAGGACTGATTTCATCACATAAGGTACGGGTTTCAATTAAGTCAAACAAAAGGGAACTAAACACCAAAATGACCAAACATACAGGACAAGAACGCCAAATTTCCCGTTTGATATAATTATAAAGGTTAGGAGTTAGGACTATATCAAATCATGGATGAGGGGGACAGAACATGATAGGTTGGGACTTGGGATGAATCAATTCAGTTTCAGATTCCAATTGTGGAGCCATTTTCAAGCATTACCCTACAAACATGTAATGGCCACTTAAATTAATAAACAAAAGAAGTAATGTGAGAGGGAATAAGGGAAGTTAGGAACTGCACAAAGATAAGAAAACAATCCCAAAAAGCTAAGGGAAGTAAAAGACACTCAAGAATCTTTAGTCCTGCAACTTGCGAAAACACAAGCATAACTTCATTGTCTTTTCAAAGTTTGAGCAAAAACATTGATGAAAGTTATGGCATCATTAGTCTAGTTGAGTGAGATTACAGAAACTGACAGCTAAAAACACATAACATGAGTTTGCCAATGAAGTAAGCCGCCATTTGATTCCTCATATTGTGCACAAGAAACCAACCCTACCATTAACATGAAACCAAAAACAATATGCGATTTGAGAAAACATTAAACATGAAATAAATATCAACTTAAAAGCCAAAAAATAGTTAGACAAGGACAGATAATAACAAAATAAACATCTGTTAATAGCTTTAAGCTTCCAAGGTTAACAATTCAAAGCCATGTCGAAAGACAACCTAAAACTTCTAACGAAAAGAAGCAATCACAAATCATCAGATGCTAGACCGGAAAGATACTTGGAATCAACCATCTAAGAAAAAATTGCAGAAAATTAGAGCATGTATTTTGAAAATAGTTTAACCCATACTCCAACAAAGATTTGTTAGACATACAGATGGGATGTTAACCGAATTCCTCCATATCAACCTTTAGATAGAAAGGTATCCTTACCTAACAGATGCAAGGTGTAAAAAATTAGACATTTTGCAAGAATTCCATTCATTTAAAAGATTCCAATTGGAACATATGACTCTACGAACGGTCACCTTCTCATTAATTTACGAACATATACAGTCAGCTTGTCTATTTCATACAAGTATCACATGTGAAGAACCAACAGAGCCCGGTAAAAGGGAAAACTTCTTAATCACCCACACGGCTAAGATCAGATACCAAAAATGATTCCAGATGCAAAGGAAAATGCAAGAATCTGTTCCAACTGACTAGGATTACCATCCTCTCACTGCAAAGCATATGTATTATTGCCAACATATCATGTCCACTTTTTTTTTTTGAAAAGAACATATCATGTCCACATTTGAAGCATAACTAACTACTAATAATTATAAAACCTGTCCCATTAATTGCCTGATTAACAGTCAAAACTCCAATAATTCTCAACAAACTACCAAATAATCAAAGCATACAGGAAAACATCAAATACTCTAATCTCCCAAGTTACAAGTTCTCAAACCTCAGATCTTAAAACCCATCAAGAAAACCAATAAGCAAGCTGTAACATAAACAAACATCTGATCTAATCACCAGAATTCATAAATCACATAAAAGGCCATACCAAACATACCCAGTGAATCCCTCAAAATAAGTAATCATCATCAAATTCTATACCTGTACATGAAAATGTCCAATCCATGAAGCTGTTTCTCACAAAGAAAGCAGGAATTCAAAAAATCAGCAACTGGAAATTTTTTGGTTTCGCCACCATATATTTTATCAGGTACAGGAATCATAATATCAGTACTACTCCCCAAGAACACACCATTGCCATTTCCATTGCCATAGTCAAAGTATTCTTTTTTCTTAATTTGCTTGTCCCCAACATGGGATATCACACAGGTATACTCCTCACACAGCTCCATTTCTTCAGCATTCATCCTCCTAGCTGAGAATGAAGTGGACTTCTTGTTGCTGAAAACTGGGATTGAGGCTCTCTTAGAAAAGGGATCTTTACAGCTCTCATCATCATTCATGGCTGCAAGAATTCCAAGCCCAACAACCCCATTTGGTTCCTCAAACTTCTTGGGGGATTTGATGGAGGATTTCAACAGGGTTTCAGAGAAAGTGAAGAGGGAAAGGTTGATGGACAGCTTCCTGCTCTTGGAACTCATGTCGGCCATCTTTACACACAGTAACACAGTGACAGAGAAGAAGAAACACGAAAGAAAAAAAAGAGGTTTTCTTGAGGTTTTTGCTAGCAATTTAAGCAAACAATCCCTCTCTTCCACTCAAAGTGGCATAAAGAAAGGATTTTTAACACTTCTTGGTTGCTTCTAGCTCAATTTCTTTGAGCAAGATTGGATTTTGAAGCTTGAACAGGGGACCCAATATGGTGGTGGTAGTGGCGGTGGAGGAGGGTGGTGGTGGTGGTGGAGAGGGGGAAGGTAATGGGGTTAATGTGAGAGAGCAAAAACCACCACCAATTCCTACATTTGCATTCTCTTTCTCCTTAAAAACCTGTGTTTTTTCATGGCACCACTGTTCTCTGTTCATTTCCCAGTAGGCCCTATCTCCCATTAATTTTTTTGTCAGTTCAGAAAATACTTTTTGTTTGCTTCCCCTTTTCACAAATAATGCAGAATCCCAATCAATTTATGCTGTTAAAATGAAGGCTGTAACTTTTCTTAGAAAGAAAAAAGAAATTCACTGTTTAAGTGAACTATTTAAAATAAAATTATATATTTCGTTCCTCTTTTTATATCATATTCTTCAAACATCATTAATTATTATTTCAAAATTTGTTTATTTATTTACCGAACATAACACGTTTAATGAAACCAATAGACCAATCAACGGTAACTAAAACTCAATTTCTTTTTTTTTTATAATTTAACAACTTTTGAGGTTAAATTGATATTCTTTAGTTTTGTCTTCTTCTATTGTTTTCTTCACCACTCTGCCGGCCTCCGACTCCATGCTCTGAAGACCACCAATCCAACCAAACTCAACCTCTCTTTTGTTGTCCCTGTTTTCCATGTCCCATGCTTCCTAGTGGTAACACTATCACCATTAGAAATGTCGACTCAATGTCGACTCACTTAAATAGACTAATAGTATGTGGTCCATCAAATCACCACCCCCATCAGAAAATATTGTGAGCTCAAACCACACCCCTGCGGTCAGGGATCGATGATGATTTAGCGATGATGATGACGATGTTAGAGTGTGTTGGTGAAAGTCGCGGCAACTGAGAGCAATGGTAGTGGTTGAGGTCAAACTTGTCGTTGATGGTAATGGTTCGGATGGATCTGTCAAACTCACAGCGTTATGGTGGGTGATTGGGACAAATTGATGGGTCGACAACAAGCGCAAAGGCGGGATGAGGGTGGCGACAGAGGTGAGTTGAGGGGCATGGGGGCGAGAGGCAGGAGGGGTTGTCGGGCAGATGGAGCTGTCAGAATGAGACGTCATAAGGTGAGTGCAGTGGTGTTGAGCCACGAGTGGTGAAATCCCAGCTAGGGGTGGTGGTTGAGGCTAGAATTGGATGGTGAAATCCTGGGAGTGAGGTTGGGTGGTGAAATTTTGACTCAATGTGGTGGCATGGGATGGGATAAGGTGGTGAACTCCGAGTTGCGGGTGGAGGTGAGGGTTAGAATTGGATGGTGAAATCCATTACTGAAAATGTGTGCTGATTTGCTTTTGGTATTGTCATAGTAAGAGAGTGGCTTGGGCATGACTGGTACGATGGCACTGGTTTGAGCGGCAAAGAGATAATAATAGTATAGGGGTGTTGGTCCAACAAAATTTAACCAAATAAAAGTATAATATTTGCTATTTTATTTCTTTTTCGGCCAAAAAAGGGTGAGAGGATTTAAATTTTATACGTTTACACAGATCGAGTGTTATATTTTCACTTTAAAAAACTTGTGTGTATGCAATCATATATACACATATCAAGGAAATGAAAAATTACTCATGTATTCAATTAATTTTCTTATATTTTGGGCTCACAATAACGTAGTAAATTACTTTCTGTCGTTTCATAATTCTTTTATAACGTAGCATGTTAGTGAGAAATTTAATAACACTATTATCCTTATTGAATTCATTTCCTTATCATATCATGTAATTATTACCTGTAAATGCTAGCATACCTTCCCATTTGATATTTCTCTTTGATATTTGAAATTAAACAAAAATCATGTTTCACAAATATGTAGAAGAGTTTTAGAGAATATAAAATTTAACAAAATTAAAAATAGTTTACATAAATAAATGCTATCAATGAAAATTTATAGTTAGAATGGTATATTTTATATAAATTGTATCAAATCTCATACCTCTTCCCTCTTTTTTATAGTATCCCATTTATTTATTTTTATATAGGATATATTTATACACCGTTTAAAAATATAAACATGGGAAAATGAGGAGAAAAAACTAGCGCACTAATACAAATTAGAGTTATCATAACACTTTTCAAGCAACATTTATTAAAATGTTACAATAGCTTATAAGTGTTACTTAAATTTTTTAAAAATGTTACCTAAATCTTGAAATTTTTTGCGTTAGATATAATGTTGCATCACCTAAGGTAATACTTGTAAAATTATTGTAATAGGTCCATTTTAGTATTATTAGCTCCTAAAACAACACTTCCAAAGTGTTATATTAGAGCGTATACGGTGGAAATTTCAGAGTGGGTTTACCTCAAAACTGAAACACTCTAAAATCAAACTGAAACTTTGAAACCCCACAATGGGGTTTCAAAGCGGTTTCACTGCGTCGGTTTCAGTTAATTGAAACCGCCCCAATTGGCCATTTTTGCTCCATCACCCACGTGATGGCAGATTCCCATCAAACTTTTGCCTCAGTGAAACACGTGGCATCTTATTATTGACCCATGTATCCCAGTCCCCATTTTATTTTATTTTTTGATTTTCAATTTTTTGCCATTTATAATTTTAAAAATTAAATTTTAATCTTAAAAGTGTATTATTAAATTTCACATTTTAATTTATTTTTTAGAAAAAAATATTATATTAAATATTCAAGGTAAAATTAATGAGTATGATGGAGAAAATCAAGTGTGGTCCATGGAGTGGTTTCAACCACTGTGAAGGTAAAAATGGAGTTGTTTCCTTGTGGTAAAAGTGCAGTGGCGAAACCGCTCTGAAATCGCTCTGAAATCGCTCTTGTGGTTTCAGTTTATTAAATATTCAATCTCTCTTTTTTACCTCATCAACTAAAATCATAAAGAAATTACTTCATTTTTACCTCCACGGTAGTTGAAATCACTCCATGGACTCCATTTGATTTTTCTATGATACTCATTAATTTTACCTTCAATATTTAATTTAACACAAAGTCTTGTTTTAGACAACCTAAACTTTAGGCCAGGATTTATTAAGCTATTATTGTAAATTCTATTTGAGATGGGGTTTTTTAATAAAAAAATATGCTAATAAATTTAGGTACTTGTTTTACAATTATCAAAAAACTATATAAATATTAAAATCTCAGATTTTTCATTTATTTTCCCATTTTCATCCTCTGTTTCTGAACCACTCCCCGCCCTGTAACTGACATCTCTCCACCGCCTGTTACTGTCACCGCTCCACCGCAAACTGTCACCGCTTCACCGCGAAGCTTTACTCCGAAAGCGTCGCATCGATCAAATTTGATTTCAGCAACGCACTGATCGAAACTGGAGGTTGCACAACGGAGCTCCAATTTGGCGATGCATCCAAGGTGGAGTTCCGATCTGGTGACACATCCACGATGTTGCACAGCGTCAGCGGAGCACAACATCAGCATAGCACACACAACGCCGAAATCGTTCGTCCACTGTCGCTGAACCAGTCAACCGCGTGAAATTGTTCGTTCACCGTTGTTGAACAAGTCGACCTAGCGGATCCGACGATTTGTGTCCATTCTTCTCCGGTGCTTGATCTATAATTCGATTCCTGTCTCAGTCCGCTCTGTCCTCTCCGATTCGATTCCTGCTTTCGACGACACTGCTTAAGTAACGTTTCTCTTGTTGTTGCACCGTCACACATGTTATTCATGTGCTCCAATGGAGAAGAATGCTTGTGCACGTGTGATGGAGTCACCGACGCGTTTAAACACGCGCCTGGAGATTCTATCGAGAACCGCTGCTTGTCGTAAACGCTTCTCTATGCGTTTCTTTTTTATATTTAATTTTTCTGATGATGCTATGTGATGATTTTATGATGTTGTATTTTTTCCAAAGACATGTTGAAGTATAATATTATTTCATTGAGAGCATGTCTAGCAATAGGTTTTTGGTGTAGTGGTTAGTACTTAGGACTCTGAGGTTAGTGACAAAGGTTCTAATCCCACTAGGACCTTTTTGTTTTGAAGAATTCATGTTGTATTCTGGCGAAGTTTAGGTGATAGTAGTTGATATTTATAGTATTTTTTAAATCATGTTGATATTTTTTATTTTCCAGATGAGGTTTAGGTATTAGGAGTTAATGTTTGTAGTTTCTTTTTTCTCTAATCTTAAGGTTTTTATGTGAGGTTTATTTGATATGAGTTGATGTTTTGTAGTTTATTTGGGTGATATGGATTGCAGTTTTTTTCTTCAATTTTTTAGTTGAGATTCGGGTGATAGCAGTTGATGTTTGTAGTGCCTTTTTTCTCATGTTGATGTTTTTCATTTTTTGGATAAGGTTTATGTGCTAGGAATGGATATTTGTAGTTTTTGGGTGATATAGGTTGACATTTGTAGTTTTTTTTTTGAAAAAAATTAAAATATTTGTTGATGTTTTATGATTTTTAGAGTGAAGAATTTATGCTTTTGAGGTACCATAGTTTTTTTGTTGACGTTTTTAGTTTTTTTTTTTGCTCTCATGTTGATGTTTTACATTTTTTGGGTGAGTTTTAGTTGACATGAGTCAATATATTTTTTTGTTATATGTGTTGATATTTTTAGCTTTTTTTCTCTCATGTTGACGTTTTTCATTTTTTATGTGAGTTTTAGGTGATAGGAGTTGATGTTTGTAACTTTTTTTGGTGATATTGGTTGATATTTTGTAGTGTTTTTTTATTATGTTGACATTTTTATTTTCCAGGTGAAGTTGAGGTGATAGGAATTGATGTTTTTAGATTTTGGTGATATTAGTTGATGTTTGTAGTTTTTTTTAGTTTTTTTAAATATTCTTAAGCTTTGTTGATGATTTTATAATTTTCAGGATGGTTGATGTGTTTATGATTTTCAATTGATGTTTTGTTAGTTGTAGTCGATTTTTTTCAATTTTTTTGTTTATTTTTATTTAATTTTTCATGTATTTTTTACTGCAATTTTTAGTTAATATTTTATGATTTTCCATTGATGTTTTGCTAGTTGTAGGTAATGTTAATAATTTTCAGCTCGATGATCATATTGATTTTTTTTGTAATTAATTTTTTTTTTTTGCAAATTGCTGCAGGTGGGAAAATATAAAAAATTGAACAAAAAAGCCTCTGAAAAATATTTGCGATAGGTCCCTGTGAAATTATTAGAGATGGATCCATGAAGTTAGAATATAGTTAGAATTGCATAAACGCTCATGCCTAAAGTTTAGGCTGTCTCACGGGAGACCATCTCTTAATTTAAATAAATTTTCATACCAAAATAAATTAAAATGTGAAATGTAATAATACACTTGTAATTTTTGAATTGAATTTTATTTTTTACAATTTTAAATTAAAATTTTAAAAACTATTTTATGAACTAAAATTAAAAAGAGCCACTTTTTTAAAAAAAGAGTGTAATTTTGATTTTTTTTAAAAACCAAAATTTTATTTCAATTTTAAAAATAAAAATCAGATTTTTATTTTTTTTTATTTTTTCGGGTTTTAAAGGAAAATAAATTATTTTGATTTTTTAAAAAGACATGTGGCACCACATGATTGGGCCACGTGTCCAACTGAAAACAAAAAAAGTACTCCCTCCGTCCCAACTCAAATTGCACAGATTTTTTCACGCTCATTTAGAAACTTGTCTAACCGTTAATATGTTTAACTACGTATAATAACGGAAAATAAAATTTTACTTTTGAGAAACTATTTGTTATGACGAATCCAACAATATCATATACGACTGGTCAAAGTTTGATAGAGTATAGTACATAATAGTAAGTGTGCAGTTTGACATGGGACGAAGGGAGTAAAAAAAGGTTGGGACATATGCTTCCACGTGACCCAATTAGAGCCTGTCACATGGCAGTCAGGGGACAAAAAAAGAGATTGCAGCGAGGGAGGGCCAGCTGCACGTGGGTTGTCAGTTTTATATCAATCTGAGTCGGTTGCAATTAACTCCAATCGAGCCCCGGTTTCAATTCATTGGAACTGCTTTAAAATTCCCACTGTGGAGATTTCGTGGTTTCATTTCAGTCTCAGTTCTAATTGAAATCACTCTAAAACAATTAGAGTACATGCTCTTAGTCTTAATTTGTAGTAGTGACAGTATATTTAATTATTGGATTGTTTGATAGGCACCAATAAATCGTTAAAAAATGTGAAAATAATTAGTTGCTTCATGTAACTATTTTACTGAATATTTTACTGACTGTTTGTCTTAATAGTTTGACTTTGAAAATTATATTGGGTAAATTATCATAATTATCGAATGTTTAATAGAAATGTAATTACTAAAAAAAATGCAAAAGTCAATCAAACAACAAATTTCATTTGCCTTTGAATTTTAAAAGGAAAAAGTAACTTTTCAATAAGAAAAAAATTATAGTTATGTATATACTCCCTTTGTCCCAGCTAAATTTGCACTGCAATCATTATCACGCTGTTCAAGAAATATGTTTTTCCCTTAATATGTTAACCTACGTAAAATAACATAAAATAAAAAGTAGATATTTAGAAACTACTTTTTACGACGAATTGAACAATATCATATACGATAATATTGTTGTTCATAAATCTATTCAAATATGAGATAAAACTTTAATCGATAATAGTGTAAAAAAGTAGAAGTGCAAATAAAATTGGTACGATGGAGTAATATTTTTCAGCATGTTTAAAAAATAATAAGCAAACAGATGAAACCAATAAATTGTGAACTAGTGATAAGTGACATGAGATTACTTTCAATAGGGGGAAATTCTTCGATCCATGAGATAGAAAAACGACGTTTTGCATTTGTTATTTTTTATAAATTAAAATGTGTGGAGATAATTAAGTGAAAAGACATTTAATGACTGGTTGAGAATAATTCACATTTTGTCTTAATACCAAGGAAATGTGATAAATTTTAAAAACATACGAAAATAATATAAAAAATACGTTTATTTTATTTTACTTTTTCAAAAAACCGAGGGAATACTACTTACCATGCACTTTAGGAATTTTATATAATTGACCGCCAATTTCTGAAGTCTGTAAAATTCGACTCCCTCTGTTTCTTTAACAATGACACACTTTTCTTTTTGGGTTGTTTCTTTTATATTGGTACACTTTCCATTTTTGGTAAGATTCCTTCAATTTCATCCACTCATTCTACTTTTTACATTCTACATTCACTTTCATCCACTCATTTTCTTCTCTTAAATCCAAGCACCTACACCTAGTGTGTCATTGTTAAATAAACGGAGGGAGTACAAGAGGTAGTACTCCCTCTGTTTCATTGGATGTGACACACTTTCCTTTTTCGGTTGTTTTTGTGAATTTGACACACTTTTCTCTTATGACAATATTTCTTCAATTTCATCCACTCATTCTACTTTTCTCATTCTAAATTCAATTTCATCCATTCATTTCATTCACTTAAATCTAAACAACTAAAACTATAATGCTACATCCAATGAAACGGAGGTGGTAGTACCATCACAAAAAGAATTTTAAAAAATATTCCACTATCCAACAAAACATAGACAAATAAAAAAACGCCAATAAATTCTTGATTAATTCGCCACGTTCTTCTTTGAAGAAATGGACAATATATAATAAATATCTCCAACAACTCATGATTGTACTTCTTTGAAAAAACTGACATTTCCCTCTTGTATGATCACAAGATGATTAATGAAAAGAAAAAAAAACATCAAATTAAAAAATTCAAATCAGGAAAAATCGTGGTACTATGTAATCCAAATCTTTCACTATATGAGACTATAGTAGGGTTACAAATATCTCATCCAAGTATGATGGATTACAAGGTTACTCACACAATGGTAGAACACTCACTAACTAAAGAGGATGATGACTTCTCTTTAACTCCTCAATCTAAGACTGGATCTCTCACATTGGAGGGAATGGAAGTGGATATGGAATGGAAGTGGATATGAAATGGAGTGGATGAGATTGAAAGATGAATTCTTCTCCAACACCTCTTTTTATAGGTGAACCAAGGAAGATCTAGAATTATCTCCCATCTCCCCAACTATCATAGTAAATGCTTGGAGCCTTCTAGAAGGTGGTTTAGATTCTTCCCCCATCATCATTGAAACATCTCCCTCTTCGATCAATGGAGAGTTCTAGAATTAGGAAGGAAACCCAACAAGTCTCCCCCTTATGACCTAACTAGAAGGGATCACCTAG
The DNA here is from genome assembly GCA_032355705.1 of Rubia peregrina. Taxonomy (NCBI): domain Eukaryota; kingdom Viridiplantae; phylum Streptophyta; class Magnoliopsida; order Gentianales; family Rubiaceae; genus Rubia; species Rubia peregrina. The sequence goes on along the minus strand of JAULKK010000001.1, from coordinate 15,778,963 downwards.
GGGTGTTCATGGGTCGGGCCGGGTCGGTTGTCCCGCCCCAAATTGACCCAAAATTTTGGGCCAAATTGGCCAGGTCAGGTCGGGTCAAAATTCCTACAATTTAGGGTCGGGTCGGGTCAGACTGGGTCATGGGCCGACCCAAATCGATCAAAATCATTAAAAAATAGTAATTTTTAAAAATATTTTAAAATAAAATACATCATTTTTAATGTAATAATATTTATATAATAAATAATATAATGATTTATTTTT
>JAULKK010000001.1:15664229-15674919 GCA_032355705.1 Rubia peregrina | reverse complement strand
ACTCTTGGAGCATAAGCAGCCGAACCCTGGTTCAAGCCATTCTGCATGAGATGATGAGGGGCAAATGGAAGACGATAACCACTTTGATCAGGAACTCCACCAAACATAGCGGCCTCAAGCATTACAGCTTCATCATGTTCCTCCGACGAGATGCCACCCCACTTCAGACATTAAAGATAGTGAGAATGCTTTGGTTGCTCAGGAGAATTTCACAAAGTATGAATTCAAATTGAGCACTTCTAGATACCTCATGGAATTCATTGCCATTGACCTCTGGAGCATTAACGTTGTTGTCATGATTCCCCGGACTCAATTGTGGACTCACATTAGTTTCTTCAGCATCTCTACCAGTCTCAACAGATCCCACAGATGTAGGTCTGCTCCTATGTCTGACCAGTGGTTCTTCCATGTCTTCAACATCTTCATCTGGGACAGAAGTGCTCCCCGCATGCAATCTGGATTGTCATTGCATAAATCAACAGAAAACGGAGATATGCAAGTCTAGTGGGAAACCTAAATACATATTTCCACATAATTGAGGATGAGAGAAGGGCTCATTAAAAAAATGTCCGTGAATCCCATTGAAGGCCTTACCCTTCATTTGGTGGGTGTGATAATATTCCATGATCCTTGACATCTGGCAACGCAACCAAATCAGAAACTCCAACTTGTCCTTCCAGCTCTCGAAGAGCTATTTCTCTTTCTTCTGTCTGCATTTAATTCCCATCAGATTATTGAAGGATTAAATCACAAGATCAATGTCAGTTAAATAGTTGAAAAGAGCATGTAGATCTCTGAGACATTATCAGATGCAACATATACCTCAGACTGAAGGTCCATCCGTTCAGCATCCCTCTTAGAAGCCTCAATGGCAGCTCTGATCATTTCTTCTTCGATATCATTGTTGTAATCCGGGAAATCGTCAATCACAGGAGCAGTTGGCCGAGTATTAAGGGCAGTTTGTGCGGAAGCCGGCACAGCTCGAGCAGTTGGAATATTTTCATAGTCGTCATCATCAAAAATGACTGTGCCATGAATTTCATGGCCTTGAGCTTGTGTGGTTCCAGTGACATCCTCAATCGTAGGAGCAACACCAGAACGACCAGACTGGCCATTGCCATCTCTAACCTCTATTGGAATCTCTCTCACTTCTCTAGGATGGGAAACAAAATGAGAACGCCTCACAATTCCAGGTCCACCGTCAATTATACCTGTCCCGGTGGCAGGATCAAGTAGTCCAAACGGATTGTAGTTTCTGCCAGAAGACAATAGAGGAAAGGGAGGTGCTCGCCACCCACCTTCAATTGGATCATCAATGTCCATTACATCATTCTGAGCACCACCAAAAGCCAGTTCTTGTACTCTGAGGAAAGACAAATCCAGGTCAACAATCCAGCAAGTTAAAATGACCTTTTTACGTCTCTTTGTTTTTATATTTGTGCAAGTGTGTGCAGCCAGGGGCGGAGCCAGGCTGGGGCTGGCGCCGAGCTGAAATTTACGGGAAATTTGGGGTAAATTTTTTTACAATTTTTTTTCAGCCCCCTCTAACATAAAGAAAAACTGGGGATTTTTTTTTCTTTTACATATCAGCCCCCACCACTAATGTTTTCTGCCTCCGCCCCAGTGTGCAGCTATGTTTTAACCAATCACTTGGGTGGGTCAAGCAGTGAGAGGGATCAAATTTCAAAACAGAAGGATGAGCAGAACAGGAGAAAGGAAAGACACAGTAAATCCCCAACCTATGTCTCTCTCCTTCATTGAAATAAGCATTAACAGCTTCATTTAGATTTCCACCATGCTCCTGCATGAAACAAACATAAACATCATGTTTGCAAGTAGAAAGGTGGGATAAAAACATTATTGCTTATCTGATTACTACTACAGGAAGGAGCGACAACAATGAAGTTTAGGAATGGACAAGAACTGAAAGAAAGATCACAAAGTGTTACATTTGTATACAAACTAGAAAAGTCCAAGCACCAAGAGTAAACTATGAGCATTGTGAGAGAGTTATTAAAGGAAAATAAATGTTCTGCGCCAACAAAGAATTTGGATTTGGGTAGACAAGTGCCACTACACAGGTGCCAACATGAATTAAATTCATAAGAAGCAGACGCCACGAGTAGTTATAAAGGAGATGGTATGGTACACTTAGTTAGATAGCAGATACATCTGGTACTGACATGGATTGACATAACAGCCAATAAACAAAGGCAATCATAATTTCTTCCACGAATAAGGGAAATGCAATAAATATATCTAAATAGAAACCACAATCATTCTGATGCATATTATGGCATACAAAAATCACAATAAACAACCGAAGAAAAAACTGACAATAATAGTCCATCTACTACGACATAAAACACATGTATTCCCTTAGTCCCAACCAAAGCTTCCTATATATTGGTAAGCTTTCTCAAAACATGTTTGACCACCGATAAATTTACATACATATACTAGAAAACAAATGAACCATACTAGTTGAAATTTATGGTCAAAAATACTTTTTAAAAAATTGACCAAAATTTAAGAAGTTTTGGATTACATACAGCACAAACATAATCATCAAAAGTACACTACCCAAATTAAACAAATCGAGTTTCCAGGCCTTACTTGTAACGATGAAATTAATTTATAAAAAAATCATTCTCTGCCACCCTCAAACAGAATTCTACAAAACCTCCCTTACAATTACTGCCTCCCAATAAACCATACTGCGGATTATACCCCAGAAACTTCAATCTAAATCTCCACTGATATCATCAATTTTCCTCATCGGATATGTCGCATTCGTTAGTCATCATTCCAGTCCAATTAAAACCCTATTTGAGCTGGTTACTACACTGCACAATCGAATCTTTAAAATCCCAATAAAACCCTATAACCGAAGCACCAAACTAGCGCTCAAAGAGCATCAAAAACACCATCTAGAACATCAAAATCGAGTGGGAAAAAAGAGAGAAGGGAAAAAACACCATCTAGAACATCACCTCGAGCTTCTGAATTGCAGTGGCTTCAGAAACGCCGGCGATGCTCATGAATGTCTCGATAGCTTCCTGATTAGGTCTCGCCATTTTTGCTGAGATTGCTGAAATTGAAACGAAGAATGTGAGGAAATGCTAATGGAGAATGACTCTGCGTCTGTGTTTATGCTGTTACCTGACGGCTACGGTGTCGTTTTGAGGCGGTGGGTGGCAATTTGGGGAATAACGGGAAATTTGGGGAATTCCGTATTGTTCTAAACTTCCAAGCCTTGCCAATCTTTTGCCAAATTATTTTTAAAAAATAATGAGGGGTAAGTTGCTTAGGATTGAAGTGCTTGTGGGATATTTTCAAAAATGATTGGTAGATTTTAATGACAGTGTATTTGTATCACTTTTGTGAAAGGTTGATAAAAAAGTATGAAGTTTTCTTTGAAATGGAGGAAATATTTGAATTTAGAAGAGTATGCTGTGATTTATTTGTTATTGTTTTGTTTGTTCAGTTTTGTTGTTGTGTAATATGATAGTTGTGACTGTGCTGATCTTTATTGTTATCGAGATTCACCGTTTTATGCTTTTTGCTGATGTTTTTATATTTATGTTTTGACATCATTTTTTTAAGACTTTGTATTAATGTTTTGCATATAAAATTGATATTATTATCTGATTTATTGATATTTAATCTTTTTATATTTCAGTTTGAATTGTATCAATGTAATTTCATGATATTTTAAATTTTTATGTTTGATAAATTTAATGATATGAAGTGATGTTTGGGATTGCATATTTTAAATTTCTATTTATTGGAGATTGTTGATATTTTTTATATCCACTTCAAATCTATTTATATTTTTATGTTTAGCCACTGGTAACATTGTTTCCTACTTGTGATTTGATGTTTTCATGGACATGTGCACTGTTGTTTTGCATACATTCTATCTAATAATGCTTTGAATATGAAAATTGATGTTTTTATTAAATTTATTGATGTTCTGTTATTTATATTCCAGTTTGTATGAATGGGAGTTTCGGGTGTACTTCGAATAGTTTTCAATGCTATTATCACCCAGTAATCTTTAAAAACAATTATTTGCTTTGTATGTTGACAGAATGGTCGTACATGGGTATTTTCGAAATTTTGCACGTGGCTGCCCAAAACGACATCGTTTTGGGCAATTATCAACTCCTGAAAAGAGTTTTTGCTTTCACTTTTCTTCCTTCATCTGTTTTCCAATCTCTTCTTCTTTTCCGAAATTCATTTACGTGAATCTCATGGAAATTGTAATAGCTGCATCAGTTTATATGAATCCTCTTCTTCTTGCTACCATTGTTGTTCCTCGGTTCTTACGAGGTTTCGATCTTGAAAACCCATCTGGGGCGTTTCCCTGTCCGTTGTCGCGCCTGTGTGGGGTAGCTCCTGAAGGATGGCCCAGTCCGTTGCTCGGGCCACGCTCGGCCTTACTCAGCCTGTGGAAGTTGATGCCTCAAAGGTTGAATCTTTACACTGCCCAGTTTGTTGATTTTGTTTTCTTGGTTTGACTTCTTGTGATGAGATTGGCTGAAATATGATTTCATGGATATGGTTTTGGCTGATTAGTATCTGGGATTAGCATATTTCCTGTTTTCCTTAGAAATTATGAAAAGTTGATATTTTGCTATTCTACGAATCAAACAAATCAAACTTGATTTGGTAGTCAAAAAGCTGTATAATTTTGAGGGAATGGATGGTAACCAGAAGCTTTGGTTTGTATGGAGGTGGTATGTGTTTGAGCTTGTTGTCTTACTGGATTGCTCTGTCGTTATTGTCTTTGTATTTGGAGTTTCGATCAATTAGAATGAGCTTGAGTTTTGTATTGGGGATTTAGAGTTAGGGTTTTTGGGTCTTTTGTGATGCACCAAGTTTGAATCTTTTTGGTGATTAGAAGATGACAATATGTTGTTATTTTACTTCCATTGATCAAATGGCTCTTTTTATATGGTGGGTTTTTGGTGTTGATGTGTTTCTGACTCAATATTTTGTGTTGATTCATGAAGATCTCCTTTGCGGCAAAAGAGATTGATCTGGGGGAATGGAAAGGAGACATTCTTGCAGTAGGTGTTACAGAGAAGGACTTGTCGAAGGATGAGAATACGAATTTCCTTAATCCAATCTTGAAGGAGCTTGACTCTCGAGTTGGCGGTTTGTTGTCCAAAGCATTTCGGGGGAGGACTTCTCAGGAAAGGTCGGTCAGTCCACCTTCCTGAGATTTTCTGGCCTTGGCTTGAAAAGGGTCGCCTTGGTAGGGCTTGGATCTGCAGCATCTCCTGCAATTGCTTATCGCAGTCTTGGTGAGAATGTTGCTGCAGCCGCTAGGTCCGCACATGCGAACAGTGTAGCCATTACACTGGCTTCATCTGAATTGCTCTCTGCAGATTTGAAGCTTATAATGGTATCGGCCATCACGTCTGGTACATTCATTATTCGGGTGTTATTTCTTGATGAATTCGAGAGTTCCGAACTTGGTGAATTCGAGAGTTCTGAACTTGGTGTGTAATTTTTCTCTGTAGGTGTTGTGCTTGGGACTTGTGAAGATACGAGGTTCAAGTCAGAGTAGAAACCAACTTTGAAATCTGTTGATGTTCTTGGTTTGGGAACTGGACCTGAGATAGAAAAGAAATTTAAGTATGCAGAATTTGTTTCTTCGGCAGTTATTTTCGGCAAAAACCTTGTTAATGCACCAGCCAATATGCTCACTCCTGGTTAGTGATCTTTCTTTGACATTGGCAAATTCTATATCATTCGTTGTTTGCTTCTGTATTATTAATGTGGGATGCCATTGGCTTTCATTTATACTTCAGGGTTAATGGCTGAAGAGGCCAAGAGAATTGCTTCATTATATAGTGACGTTCTTACAACAAAAATCTTGGAAGTAGAGCAGTGCAAAGAGTTAAAGATGGGATCATATTTAGGTGTTGCCGCATAATCCTCCACATTTTATTCATATATGCTACAAACCACCTGGTGGATCAGCAAAAACCAAGCTAGCTTTAGTTGGAAAAGGTTTGACCTTTGACAGGTATGCATCCATCTTCAAATCAACTTCAGAGATTTTTTTGCTTAGATTCTTCTATGGGGAATGAGATTTCGTCGTTGTTTTGCTTCAGTGGTGGCTACAACATCAAGACAGGACCTGGATGTTCGATTGAGCTGATGAAATTTGATATGGGAGGCTCAGCTGCTGTATTGGGTGCAGCAAAGGCTCTTGGTCAAATCAAGCCTGCTGGAGTAGAGGTAAGCTGTTGAAGATATGTTTCTGCTGCGATTTCCTCGGATATATTTAACGACTTCAATTTGTCAACTCGCTATGACTAAAAGGCTCACTGTGCTTGATGTGCCTCCAGGTTCACTTCATTGTTGCAGCTTGTGAAAATATGATTAGTGGAACAGGTATGAGACCTGGAGATATTGTCACGGCTTCAAATGGAAAGACGATTGAGGTATGATATGCATTGTCTAAATAAGGACAGCTTGATGACTGCATCTTTTGCATATAGGGAGATTACATTGTTTTCTGTAATCACTATAGGTTAATAATACTGACGCGGAGGGGAGGCTAACTCTGGCCGATGCCCTGGTATATGCGTGCAACCAAGGCGTTGAAAAGGTATATTTAGGTTGCCTAATGCTGATGCTTTCCGTTGTGTTTATTTTCGAGACTTTTTTCCTCCTAGAAAAAAAAACAGCAATTAATCTACATGAGAGGAAGGTCACTAAGACTCGAAGGAATGATGAACAACCTTGGCAACTAAGGCCATATACTGTTTCTATTACTCAAATTCGTGACGCCAAGTCACATGGTAACGTTTTTTACTGCTATGCATGGCCTCCCTTCTGATATTGATGATGACTGACTCTTATATTTGTTAAAAATGGGTTGATGCATCAGTTTTTCACAGCCTGTTTATTTCGCAAACTATTTTGGAAAAGTTTAGAAGTCTTGGAAAAGTGTAAGAGGTCGTAGATTCAACTTTCAAGGGTGAGTATACTTAGATAGTTTACAGAGGAAATATGGGTTCGAAACTGTTTAGAAAATGCTACAGCTGAGCTTATGTCCACTTCCCTGGAACATCTAATTGCAGGAACATCATACTCTTGGTTCGCTCTAATTTGTTCAAGAGACTTTTCTTATATATGTTCTTCATCTCTCTCTTCCTCCCTCTCCCTGAGTATGATTTTAAATTACGATGCACTAGTCCTCCACTTGATCAGAATTTATGTTAACCCATGGCATTGCTTCGTAGATCATTGATCTCGCGACTTTGACTGGTGCATGCGTTGTTGCGCTCGGACCTTCAATTGCAGGTATGTGTATTTATCAGTGACTTTTAAATCCAAGTATGAAAATCAGGTGGTTCTCAAAATTTACTCGCGTCGTGCTAAAGCAGATCTCTTCCCAGCTTTCTGAGTTGCATTTGCACACTCTTCATGGTTGAAATAAAAGGGATTGGTTTCGTGACAATGCAGGTGTTTTCACTCCAAGCGATGACCTGGCAAAGGAGGTAATCGAAGCTTCAGAACTTGCTGGGGAGAAACTCTGGAGGATGCCGTTGGAGGAGAGTTACTGGGAGTCCATGAAGTCGAGTGTGGCTGATATGGTGAACACCGGGGGCCGTCCTGGTGGCTCCATCACAGCAGCTTTATTCCTCAAACAGGTACCATTATCAAGTTCGGACAAGTTTTTGACAGACTCGTAGTTTTTGAAACCATTACACGCCACCCACCCGAAGATCTTACTAAACGGATCCTTGATTTTGTTTGGTTGGCAGTTTGTCGACGAGAAGGTGCAGTGGATGCACATCGACATGGCTGGTCCAGTGTGGAACGAGAAGAAGAAAAGCGCGACTGGGTTCGGGATCTCCACGCTGGTGGAGTGGGTGCTGCAGCACTCTTCTTAGTTGAATCCGAGTCTTTTGTGCTTTGTAATAAGCTCGCTCTTAATAAGGCTTATGGTTGTTGGGAACTTTGCTTTTGTTCTGCAATTTGATTATGGTGTTTTTACTTGCCTGAAATAGATGAGAAGGGAAAGAAACATGATGAAAAATGTCAGAAGATTACCCCAAGAGGAATAAAAACAAGAAAATCTTCTTTTTTTTCAGAATTAAAGTTTTACAAACTTTAACTTTGAAAAAGTAAATTAAAAAGTTTTAGTGAGACAGGGAGAGTATAGCAATTCCCAACAATGATCGTGACAATCCATTATGAATTTGGTAATAGAATTCCATGAACCACTTTGTCACGCTCCAACCAAATATGGTAGATTGATGTTATGAGTGTCATTGGACCAAGTAATTTTCTCGACTCCGAGCCTCTGACTTGTCTCCTTAACCATTTGTTAGAGATTACAATCGGGTCAGTACGCCTTCTTAATCCAATCCATCACCCAATTCTGCTCCATACCACCTTTTTGAATTCACATTTGAAGAATAGATGATTACTTGATTCAGTCTCCAACCCATATAACTTACATGTGTGGTCAACTAGAGTTAAGTCATTTTCCATGTGTATGTCCATCGTCTTCGAACGACCAACGGAGGTCAGCCACGCAATAAATGAATGGTGTGTCGGTGTATATCCTTCCTATATCGTCTAAAGTAGTCGTTCCTTGGCCAGATTTGACTCGGGATATACCTCCAGATGCTTAAGTTGGTGGATCAAATAATTTGTTTTTGCCATGAACTTCCCCGAAACCATGCCTTTAGCGCATTCAAATCTCCATGGCATATGTTTAGCAATAATTCTCTTATTCTACACAACCCCTAGAAGTAAGCCGAGTGCACTACTCTACCTTTTCTTTGATTGTCCATATATCCACTTTGCACTTATTTATTGAGAGTGGCTCAGATTGTCTAACGGTTAGAGTAATTATGATAAATATTATTTTTATAGTTTTTAATGCTAGATTATAATTATTTATATTTTTAAGATAGGGTGACTCTTGTGATAGGAGACATGTCTATGGACAAACCACTTATTTTTTACCTTATACACTGCATTTGTTAGATTACTAAATTTAGAAATTTTAAAAATATTTTTTTATAATTTTTAAAAATATTTTCACATTCATTATGTGTTATTAATTGTTTTAACTTTTAAAATACAACATTTAAATTTCATAAAAAAATTACAACATTTAAGATAAAAATCAATGTGGTATGTCCATAAGCTTATGGAAAGACTGTCTTTCCTGAGACTTTCTTTTTAAGATAAATCTTAAAAGATTTTTTAAATTATGAAAAACTCATTACAATATATAAATCAAATATTAAGTCACGTTATTAATTATATTAATTATAAAATAATTCTGTATAATTATTAATTATATTAATTATGAAATAATTTGTATAATGATTAGATGATTTAAAATAAAACATTATATTGTTTAATTATTCTTTACATTTTCAGTTTCAAAGTGTACAGTCCTATTTCTATAATTATTAACATTTAATTTTCCAAGTGGTGGTTTTAAAAACGACATGGAATCGGTCAATGAAGTCGTTCGGTTGCAAAACAATTCTCATGATATCGGCAAATATATGGGATGTGAAAGTAAAGTCACGCACCACTACAGTCGGAGCAGGAGAGGCTCTAGCAAAGGAGATATAAAGTTATGGGTCATGAACTTGTTTGCAGATGAAAATGGAAGCCAACAATTATATTATTTCATTGCTATGATTCGTGCAAGATAACCCAAAGTTTTTGGTACAATATGGCCCAAAGAAAACTGACGGAGAGGAATATACACCACGGGTGCCATCAATGCCCCATAGTAGTGATGATGCTAGCACAATGCAATATTCATCTAGGGAGATTGACATCAAAGCCGCTAAATGCAAGGCCATGGGAAAAGGGAAGGCAACGCGAAGAACAACAGATGATGGACAATCAACAGAATAAAAAATGCAGTATGAGTCCACAGTCAGAGAAGCTGCTAAAGCTGCTGAAAAGGTTGTGGAAATGAAAGAGAGAGAAAGGGAGTATAACATAGCAAAAATGGAGTTGGTCTGAATCCAATCGGAGCGCGAACAAAAGCCAGCTAACACTAAACTCCTTAATACTTTGATGCAACAGCAAGAATTGACCACAGAGCAGTTGGCATTGCATGACAAATTAATGGGGATAATCTACAGTCAATATTGATTGTAATCGCCTATTTGTAATAATTGGCCAGACTAAATCATACTTTAGTCATTACTTTCATTATATTGGTCAGCCTAGATCAATTTTTAAAGTTGTCTATATGTTATTTTATTTTTGTATTTGTAATATTTGGTTGAATTCAGTCATCATTTTAAAGATTCCGCTAGATAAAATTAATGAGGTTTTCATTTACACGTCTCATCTATTCACGTGGGTTGAATTGATTCATTATCTCAAAGTCATAATCTCAAAGATTCCGCTACACAAATTAAAGGGGTTGTCATTGACACGTCTCATCTATTCACATGGGTTGAATTTATTCATCATTTCAAAGATTCCACTAGACAAAATTAATGGGGTTTTCAAATTTCATGGTTCCATTTAAAGAGGACATCCGTTTACCTCCAATTTCAACCCCAAACTCATTTGCTTTCCTTCTTCTACACAACCATGTCTTCCTCTAATTCCCCAAACAACGATGATGATTTTCACTTTGGAGAATCATCAAACCCACCAACCTATGATGTTC
>JAULKK010000001.1:15596093-15607624 GCA_032355705.1 Rubia peregrina | reverse complement strand
GTACTCCTATGCTGGAAGATAAAGATAAAAGAAGTACATCACCTCCACCTGTGCTGCCCAACATTGCTTCTACTTTAGCTAAAAGTGTAACTGAGAAACGGGTTCCTCCTCCTCCTCCTCCTCCACCTCCACCTCCACCACTTCCCTTTACTTCTTCTCTTCCTGTAAATGAAGGCTTAAGAACTGGTTCAGTTCTACCGCCACCACCACCGCCTCTGCCTCCTCCACCCTCTCAACCTGGAAGAACTTCAACTGTGCCATCTACCCCTCCTCCCCCGCCTCCTCCTCCAACTCTTTGTCCTTCAGCTCCATCTCTAATTGAAAGTTGCTCTCTGGAAGCTGGGCCGTCTCCACCCCCACCACCTCCTACCTCGAGAGAAAGGTCAAATATTACATCAGGAGCACCTCAACCTCCATCCCCACCTCCTCCTCCTCCAGTCTCTCCAATGAAGCAGAGTTCAGCTCCTAGGGGTGGACCGCCTCCACCCCCACCCCCACCTCCACCTATGCAATCTGGAACCACCACAGGACCATCTAGTTCATCAGTGGCGCCTCCACCTCCCCCACCTCCTATGGTACATTCATCTTCAGCTCCTTCAGCACCCCCTCCTCCAACGCCCCCTAATATGAGATCAGCTTCACCTTCAGCAGCAGTTGGTGGAGGTGGTAAAGTGTCTCCTTCTCCCCCACCGCCTTCTGCTCCCCTGCCTGGCACAAAAGGAAAATCAATGCTGTCGCGAACCATAAATTCAAAAAGCAGTCAGACCAAAAAGCTAAAGCCTTTGCATTGGCTTAAACTGACAAGAGCTGTGCAAGGAAGTTTGTGGGCAGAAGCACAAAAATCTGGTGAAGCTGCCAAGTAAGTTGCTCATGCGATTAATATTTTTTTTCTTCTAATTCTGATTGTAAACAATTTAAAGTCCATTTGAAGTTTCTGTTTTTTCTTTGTTCTTTTATTTATTATTATTGTGTGCATTGTCAGGGCACCTGATATTGATATCTCAGAACTGGAATCTCTCTTCTCAGCTGCTGTTCCAACCTCAGACCAAGGGTCTGGTAGCAAGGGAACTTCACGGGGTTCACTGAACAAGAAACCGGAAAAAGTGCAACTGGTAACCGTGTTTCCCCTGAAAATATATTTGATGATTACTTTCTGCTAACTGGTCCTGACGTAGTTACCTCATTGCTATTTGTGGTCAGATTAAGTTATTCTATCAACAGTGACACTCTTGAAAATTTCATAATTCTGATATATGTATTTAGACACATAGCATGCTGAGATTAATTTTCTCCAGTTACAAGTCAGGATCCTTATGGATCAGCTGTGAGATGTTTATCAAAGAGATCAACCTGTAGGAATATTTCTATGAACTGCTTGAGTAATTGGTTATTTTCATCAGTAATGCACTATACTCATTGTCTATTTCCCAATTTTTTTTTTGTAAAAGTAAATGTAGCATCTGAACTATAAGTGTATAGAATGGACAGAAAGTGCTCTATCATCAGTGTATTTAAACTTGTGGATAGTATTTTCTGTTTCTTCTTATCTATATTTTCTTCATGTTTTCTTTTTTGTGTGTACAAAATCTGGATCCATGGTGTGATTAATGGGAAGTAGTGACTTCATTTCTGTTATTGTCTTTTATCAACTTTACTGCCGTTTACGAGCTGCATTTGTGCTTTCCAAATGCAATTACTTTAACAAGAACCCTTCTGATGCCTTCCATGTGTCATATATATGCTTCACGTATTGATCAGAACCCTTCTATGCCGTGACTTTCTCCTGGAGAGCTGACTGACAAGTCTTGGGAGTCGGGATTTCTCTCTTATTTGAAGGCAATAAGCTTTGCATAACAAATGGACTAATTGGATCATGCCACTGCCTTTTTTTAATGTACATAGATACATGTAAACAGTAATTTACCCCCATCTTGCCTGCTATAAATAAATGTATCCTTGATTTGAATACTTATATTGCAAATCAATTTTCTTAATCGTCATGGATGAAGGCTACACCGTTTGTAGTTTTGACTCTTCTGAGTATTTGTATTGTGCCTGGTAATTATTGGCTTTCTTATTTTCCCCTGAAGAAAAAATGTGCAAAATTGTTGTGCTCTTAGTAATTGGCATTTAGTGAAAAGCTTATTCAAATTTCATTTCACAGATTGATCATAGGCGGGCATATAATTGTGAGATTATGCTCTCAAAAGTGAAGATACCATTGCCTGACTTATTGGTAAGTTATTCATGCATAAGTGCGTTACAAGGTTCTTCCTTTAAATGTCTGGAATGTTCTCTGAGGATAAAGATGTCTACGGATTTTTTTTTTGTATCATTCAGATCAGAAAATTGAGTGGCGAAGCATTTTCTTTGTTTAGCTTATGGTTTTCACCAACAAAAGTTTTTACAACTAACCCTGTTAATAGTTTCTGTGCTTTTTTTTCCCTCTTACCTCTTTACTGCAACACACTACTTCTGATGTATTCATAACATGATTCCTCTCTCTAGTTTTGCATTCCTTACTCATGTACGTAATTCACTAATCTATTTAACATTTCATTGGCTTAATTTGGAAGTGAAGTTTGTATGAAGGCGAAAAGTATTACAACTAGCACGTCCAACTGTATAGGGTCAGTTACATGGATCATATCATCCCATTGTGTTTGGTTTGACATGTTATTTATTGTATATTTGAATACACTATGTCTTATTTGTAGTTTCTTTCCAGACTTTTAAAGGTTTTAGCTTTCGTCTTTCAGCTTCTAATTTGTATAACAGTACTAACGTACCAGAAAATTTTGTATGTTAGGAGATTAAGTATGTTAAGGTGATGGTCCAATAGTATTTTAACAAGTGGCAAATAATTTAAGGAAAAAATGAAAAAAGAAATTAGAAATAAAAAAACTACCTTTTAACTTCCCATCCATATACACTTGTCATGATATTATTGGACCATCACCTTAATAACATACTCCTAACATACAAAATTTTCTGATGAAAGCATGCTAAGAACTGCTTAATGGTTTTAATCCTGTCCCACTCTAGACTCTTCCACGGTTGCTTGAGGCTCCAAGTCTGGAGAATGTGCATGCGAAAGCTGTCTCATGCGGGGCTCGCCATAGTGCTGTGGTTACAGGTATGATTTTGTCATTTCATGTGGAGCAATTGGTAATTCTGGAATTTCAACACCATTATAGAGGTGTTTTGCCCTATAAAAAGCTCTGTGTACAGCATGTAACATTGTTTGAGGGAGTAAAGTTGATGAGTCGCTAGTTTCTTCGGGAGTTTGTCACTTTTGTCTCTAGCCTAGGCTGCCTTCTTTATTACGAGAGGCTGGATCTGTTTTAGATGATGTCACAACTAGTGCTTCTATATCTGAAATTATAGGGAAATTCACATGTTACTGAAGCTCCTCGTGACAGCTGTTACTTTATAGCATGTTGTCATTCGTTGATGCCTCTGAAGTGATTACAAGTCAATAACCTTGATAACATGACAGAATGAACTGCATATAAGTAACACAATTTCTCAGTGTGACAAAAGGGAGAAAGGCACAAACGCTACCAAAGTTCATAGATTTATTAGCTTAGAGTAGGAGATACTAGTGAGTCTAGTTATCCAACCTGAAAACTCATTCTCATATGACTGACATATTGGTTTTTGTTACTTGAAGAGGATGGCCAAGTGTTCTGTTGGGGATGGAACAAGTACGGTCAGGTACGATGTTTTAATCTTCCGCGTTCATGTTTCCTCTTGTCAGTTGGAATATACACTCACGATTACACTCTTGATGTAGCTCGGGTTGGGTGATGTAATTGACCGTAACATACCATCCAAAGTCAGCATCGAAGGATGTGTCGCGAAGAATGTAGCATGTGGCTGGTGGCATACCCTGGCATTGGCAGAAACAGAAAGCAAAGAGCCATCTTAAACCGGACCTGGCTGCAATAAAACACGTGCTACAGTTTTGTTAGGGTAGCAGCTGGGACGATCTCGCTCCATTGACACTAGAACTGACAGGAAATTTGAGGGGCAGTGTTGTGTTGCATATGTAAATACAATAGCTTTGTACCATATGAATGTGTATTGTTTGGCGTTGCAAGGAAGGAATAATAGGTCTATTTGTGGTGGTGCTTTTACTGTTACTTTACCATTTTCGGAAAGAATAAAACAGATTTACAGCCATCAATTTGTATTTCTTTTTAAATGCGCCTGATGTGCTAGCGTGAATTATACAGTATTTTAAGGTACTTATCGTAACTTCTGAATATACTATTGCACTCTATAGCATACATCGTATAATATAATTTTAATAAAATGTGGCTAGTGAGTTATCCGGTTACATTCTGCATTCAGATCTTAACCTAAGTGGGCGCACTCCACATTCAGAAGAGCCGAGAACATTTCTTGATTTTACACTTATTAGAAGGTGTTCATAGAACTTCACAACTAGAGGTGTTCAAACAGTTCTTTTTGGTTAGGCGGTTAATCAGTTTCGGTTACCGATTTACAAAATTTTATAAGGAACCGAATAACCGACCAATAATGTTGTTGGTTTTACCATTTCGGTTAGTATCAGTTTCGGATAATGGGTCGGTTATTACCGGTTACCATATACATCATTCATTTAAAATTTAAAATATAAATCCACATTAAGATTGATAAGTAGTTAGAGCCGCAAAACTTAGAATAAAATGTAAGAAACTTAGGAATTGGATAATTGTGCTGCACATGACTTGAATAATTTTTGGAATTAATATTAAAACTGTATTCCGTCGATATTTATTAGTGTTGGGCACAATTATAAGCTACATCGACTTTTGTTTACATAATTACTTGCTTTAGACACAATTATAATTTAAAGATATATGGACTAATAATATAGAGTTTAAAGAATATGTTAATTTGAGCTAAGAATTAAAGTTTTCTTATTGGGTTTGTGATCAAGGCCAAAAGTTTAATGAATTAATTTTTGGGGTTGAAATTAATTAATTAATGTGCTACAATCTCACACCGTTTATTCGGTTAGACCGATTACAAAATAATAAAACCGATAAAGGAACCGATTAACCGACAAATCCGAATAACCGTAACTGATAATAACCGATAAATTAAATTACATACCAGTTTGGTTTTTATCGGTTATCAGTTTTCCTATTTTTTGAACCACCATATTCACAACGTATCTATATTATTTACAATATTTACTTTATTAATTTTACAATGAAAATTAGATTGAAAAATAAAAAATAAAATGAATGATTGATAATATTTAAAGTAAATAATAATTAGAAAGTATTAAATTAAATTTAAGTTTCAAAATAAAAAGTGCACCACAATTAACTTAAGAACATGCCACATTTTAGGAGACTGCTTTATTTTTTATCGACAGCCTTTTTTATTTTCACAAAATTCCTTTTATTTTCATCTATTAATTCTATTCTTTTTACTTTTTGAATTTAATTTCAGCTACTAATTTCATTCATTTAAATTCAAACAATTAAACCTATGGTGTTATAAATAAAGGAATGGAGTAATTTCGCTAGGCATGAATTGGGAAAAAGGGAAGTATTGGTTATTTTATTTGATTTTATAACAATTTTTTTTGTAAAGTATCGATACATTCTTTTTATTCCAATTGAAGAATTTAAACGTAAGAGCTTGCACTTTCATAGAATGCATTTCCAAATTTTATAACCACTCACCACACTTTATAAAAATATATTTATTTATTAATTTTTTTAAAAATGCAAGCGCTTGCTTTCTATCCTCAAAGTTGGGACCTACCTGTAACATGTCATTAACTTTAATTGTTGCTAAAACATTCCATTACATCATGTAAGCCTGTTCTCATGTTTCCTGTTTAGTTCTTTTATTGATTTTGGATACACTCTGATTTCAATCTCCATCCCATCTAATACTATAATGAATGAAAGTAAATAAAGAAATTTTCCTGAAAGATTAATACTTATTAGAGATTTTTATAGTTCTAACCCTGATTTTATAGGTTGAGCGAGTGTCAGTGTCCCACATCGATGGTTGACAAAGTTATGGTCATGGGTCAACCCTTCATAGTACCAATTGGTTTTATGATAGAAGTCCATGATTCTAATATGGTATTAGAGCTCATGGTTTGCCCGTGAACCCTTTCATATCCACGTTTGTGCGATGATTAATACCACTGCACTTGAGGAGGAGTTTTAGTGGCCCACATCGGTGGTTGACAGAGTTATGGTCATGGGTCAACCATTCATAGTACCAATTAATTTTATGATAGAAGTCCACGATTCTAATAACAAGAAAGTGTTAAAATGGCCTTAATTTTATGACAGATGTGCAATTATAACGATTTGTCACTATTTTGGTGTTGACCAGACCTAAAATGATGAAATTACCTCTGCCCCATAAGCTGAAAATGCCATTTTCTTTTTAATTTTGGGTTAAATCACCATTTACTTAATTTCCAGCTAAATCTCCGATTGACAATTGAAGTCCATAGTTCTAGGGTTATATTGTCGTGCATCATAAAATTAAGATTATTTTAATAATTTCTCATTTACATGGGTTATATTAATACTTATAATGGATGATTAGCATCATTTTAACATTTAACTCTACTTATTATTAGTAATTCGGTATTGTGCAACGTCAAAAGACAATGAACATTATAGGGGTTGACGTTGACGAGGAAGCATGATCAGGATATTGTCATGGAAAGATTCGAGATTAACCAACTGCCCATCGCCTACCAACAACCTCCTCCTGTTTTCATCAACTAAAACCCGCCAAATTTACTTCACTTTTTCATTGGAGAAAACAATTTTAAATGACACTTAAAAAATTAAAATTTTATTTTTGAAAGATAATATTTTATTTGTCTCGGTTAAAATTGCAACAAGAGAAAGATGAAGTATTTTAATGGTATTATTTATTTATTCTTTTATTTTTTTAAACATAGGTTGGATCATTTATATGAGCACAGATTGTTGGATGTTTGAGCCATCTATTACAAGACGTACCAAGTTGTGCACAATCATTACAACTGCCCCAGAAACTTTCATTATATGGATTTTCTTGAATTTGCTAACATGATGATACTCTTAAGAAGTCCATGTAATGTCCGTGGAACGTTTGGGAAATTGCAAATATGATGAATTGTCATCTCGCAATCCGTTCGTATGCAAAGATGTGTGGCCGCTTGATTCCTTGCATCCGCCATTGCTTTTATGAATGACAGTGAGCTCAGTTTGAACTGTAGAGAGTGCCATGATTTTCCGGGAACCATAACAGGAATAATTTATTTATTACTTAGTTGATCATGTGACATGTGTGAATGTGTCTATTATTTAGTGGGGCATGTGGCATATGGCCCAAACTGAATTTTTCTTGCTACCTCCGTTTTGTTGGATGCAACACCATATTTTTAGGTGTTTGCATTTAGGTGAATAAAATGTGTGGATGAAATTGAATTTAGAAAGGAAAAAGTAAAATGAGTGGATAAAATTGAAGTAATCTTGCCATAAAAAGAAAGTGTGTCAAATTCACAAAAGCAACCAAAAAACAAAAGTGTGTCAAATCCAATGAAACAGAGGGAGTATTAAAACCTGACCCAATTAGAAAAGAAATTGGAGAGTTAATATGGAATGGATAGACTTTGTTCCTCATTTAGGTATAGTGTGTTTATCGGCGTATTAATTGTAATAGAAGATAGACTAGAACAATATTCGTCATCAGCTGATATGTGGGATAGACTAAGCAATTGTGATTGTGCATACAATCAAACCAATTGTAACCCATTCCATAAATTAATGAGAAGGATTAGATTCTTTGTTTTAAAAAAAGAAAAAGTTTGGGACTTACCAAAAAAGAAATAGTGCAATTTCATCGCACGAACGTAGTATTTGTTTCAATAGAAATTTCTGGTTTATACCCTATTTTAAAATTTATCCTCTCAAAATATTTATTTATCTTTAGAACGAATATTACAACCGCACCTTTATATAACACTTGCAATACGAAAAATTACAACTGGAATCATCAATTATTTTTAGGAAAATTACATTCCCACCTCATGGATCACCTGCAGTAAGGAATTGCAGTATGAAATTATTGATACGTTCATTTTTTAAAAGAAAGATTACCATCTTCTTACCATACAAATGGGACCACTGACACAATCATACAAAATCAAATTCCTGTCAAAAATTGCTCTAATTCTCAATTCCTAATACCCTCCAATCCTTTATTTATGCCCTTATTTTTTCTGACATTTTCTCAAGATATGTTTGACTACCGATAACTTTAGTTATGTCTAATAACAAACGATAAAATTTTACTATTAAAAAATTACACATTACGGAGAATCCAAAGACATCTCACATGATGTCCATTATTCTATATAACAAAAGTTATCCGTGGTCAAACATGTCATCAAAAAAATTGCGGTTGAAGGAGTACTAGTTGTGTGAATTGAATTTTGAACCTTTTGCTACAAGATAGAATAGATCAAGGGTATTATACAAATATAACCCTATATAATGGAGAAAGTGCTTATATAACCCTCAGTTAATTTTTAGTGCAAATATAACCCGGACTATTGAATGAAAGTACAAATATAACCCCGTGATGCCATTTCCGGCATTGACTCACCTTTTCCGGCAGTTGACTAACCTGTAAAGATCATATAACCCTCTGGCCTATTTGCTGAAAGAGTAAAGTGCAAATATAACCCTACATAATGATAAAAGTGTAGATATAACCCTGTTATTTCTAAAAGTGCAAATATAACCCTACATAATGAGATAAAGTGCAACTATAACCTTTCAGGCAACTGGACTCCGAATTTTGGTGGAAAGTCCAATTTACCCCTAGTCTTAAAAATAAAAATAAAAAAATAGGCTAGTCTTCTTCTTCTTCCATGGTCTTCTTTCCCTGCGCCGACACTGCCTTCGAAGCCGAGCTCTTCGTCGTCGTCCCCCAGGGCGGCGGCGCTGAGCGAATCAGAGCGGTGAATCGAAGCGAATCGAGTTCGCCAATGCACAACGAATTGAAGCAAGGTTTGACTGTTCCTCCACAAGAAGCACAAGTTTAACATCGATGGGAATCGAAGCGACGACGAATCAAAGCAACGACGCTAGGCGAATCGAAGTAGTGGTGCTGGGCAAATCGGAGCGGCGAATCGAAGTGACGGTGCTGGGCGACGACGCGACATGGAAAGAAGACCAGGGAGGAATTTGTTTTGTTTTGTTTTTAAGACCAGGGGTAAATTAGACTTTTTACCAAAATTCGGCATCCAATTGCCTGAAAAGGTTACATTTGCACTTTATCTCATTATGTAGGGTTATATTTGCACTTTCGGAAATAGCGAGGTTATATATGCACTTTCGTCAATTATGTAGGGTTATATCTGCACGTTGCTCTTTTTTTTATCAGGGGTAAATTGGACTTTCCACCAAAATCCGCTCGTCCAATAGCCTGAAAATGTTATATTTGCACTTTATCTCATTATGTAGGATTATATTTGCACTTTAAAAAATAACAGGATTATATTTACACTTTCGTCCATTATGTAGGGTTATATCTTCACTTTGCCCATAGATCAATCATTGAACCAAATGCCAACTCACAATACTCACTTTTATTATTTATGTTTTAAAAAGATTCATTTCAATAAAAGTTGAATATTATTTTAAAATCTAAATGATACTCCTTATAAAAGATACTTTTAATTGCAAAATGTATAAACAAACAAAAACCCGATACTTTTAAACAACAAATTAAAGGAAAAAGATAACAAATGGTA
Organism: Rubia peregrina; assembly: GCA_032355705.1. Taxonomy (NCBI): domain Eukaryota; kingdom Viridiplantae; phylum Streptophyta; class Magnoliopsida; order Gentianales; family Rubiaceae; genus Rubia; species Rubia peregrina. The sequence continues at coordinate 15,597,822 of JAULKK010000001.1, read as the reverse complement.
AAATTTTAATTGAAAGCGAGTACCATCTCTTCACCACTAATGGCAATATTATTTCTTAATTCTCATTCATCATCCCATGCCCATCTTTATAATGTTTAATTGTCTTCAAATATTTACAAATAGACCACACACCACTTCATTTCCCTTCACCACCAATGGCGAACCCTTCCACTTCCGCTTCCGGCCGCCGTCACATCCTCCTCCTCACGGCGGCGCTCCTGCTTACATGCGCCGGGAATGCACTCTCCGCCGCCACCCAGCGCTGCCCCAGCTGTGGCACCACGCCAGTACCCTGGCCGCTCAGCACCGCCGCCGCATGCGGCGACCAGCTCTACAAGCTCCGCTGCAGCGGCGGCGCACTCTTCTTCGACACCACCAACAACACCTACCCGGTCACCTCCATCTCCCCGGAGACGCAGCGCCTCACGATCCAGCCCTCGCCGTTCCTCCCCAACACCTGCATCACAGAGGATCTCTCCTCCCAGGGCGTCCAGCTAAACACTAGCTCCCCTTTCAACATCACCAGCAGCAACATGATCTTATACTTCAACTGCTCCGCCAGTTTACTAAATTCGCCTGTAAATTGCTCCTCCGCCAGTCTCTGTCACACGTATCTCAATGGGTCTAGTGACGGCGGCGCGTGTGGGACCGAGCCGATTTGCTGTAGCTTTCAGGCGGGCGGGTCTACGACGTCGTATGCAATCCGGGTCAGGGAATCGGGTTGTCGGGCGTACCGGAGCTTTGTGAACTTGGATTACTCGTTGCCGGTGAGCAGGTGGCCGCAGCCGGGGATGGAGTTGCAGTGGGTGTCGCCCCGGGAGCCCGTTTGCGGGGCCCAGTCGGATTGTGATCAAGATTCTACTTGCGGGTCTGACCCGATTTCGAACCCGGGAGTTCGCCGGTGCTTCTGTAACTCCGGTTTCCATTGGGACGCTATTGCTGGATCGTGTGCACGGGGTAAGATAACAAATTTTTCCTGATTTTTAAAAATTACTGTTATTTTAAAAAATATATATACTTCATTCATCCCATAATTATTAGTCTATTTTTTTTACGATTTTTAATAATTATGTTTGACCGTGAATATCTCAAGCTTGTAACATTTTCGTATAAAAAATTAATATTTAAAAAATTAATATTTAGATGAATTTAACATGATATTTTTATTATACATATATCATTTATATTTAGGGTCAAAGTGTACCAAGTTTAATTTTGAAAGAGTAAATATGTCAATAATCTTGGAACAGAGGAAGTGCAATTAAGTGCTAGTGCAAAGTTTTAAAATTATTGAGGTGGATTTTGCATAGGGTATCAGATGTTAAAAGTAATTAATTATAAATAATTGTAGAAGGTAATTTCTAAAGGAAGAAAACAAAAAAATGATTTCTTATTATGCTTATAAATTAATAAGTTGATTTACTTATTTCCGTTATCATTTAAACTGATATTCACGTCCAAAATAACATATTCTTGTGATTTAAAGTATTCATAAATTTTAGAAAAATATTAAAAACCATACATTCAGTCCTCCTTGAGTATTATGAGTAGATAATCGCGTGATTATAATTTTTAAATTATACAGTTTAAATATCATCTAAAAACTTAATCATATGATTATAGTTTCTCTACGTCTCTGCACACATTTTCAATATGTATATCAGACAAAATTGTACAGTTGTTATAGAAAAAATTTGTCCTAACCGATAGTTTTTCATTGAAGATTTCG
>JAULKK010000001.1:15521628-15533712 GCA_032355705.1 Rubia peregrina | reverse complement strand
GAAGAATACATGTATATCTATCACTTCATTCACAGGAGGTTGGGGGCGGCCACAGGAGGTTGGGGGGCGGCCGCACTGGCTCGCCCCCCTAATTCCACCACTGCAAGGTGGGATGACAATGGGTAGGGCTGGAGTTGTCATCCGGTTGATATAGAGTTTGATCTTAGATCTCTCTAACTCAAATTTTTTATATAAGAATTAATTAATTTATTTTGAAATTAACTATTGAAAGTTAAAGTGTGCAATTTGAAATGAGACAGAGAAAGTAAGATATTAACTTATCGGTCATCCCTCTGTCCCAACTCTATTTACAAAACTTAACCTTTTCAGATTCACTAGAATTATTTTTTACCATTAATATATTTATTATGCATATTTAAAAATGATTTAAAAATAATATTATAAAAATAGATGTTAACACGATTATAATGATATCGCATATGGTAATATATTATCTTATATATTTCTTGAAATTTACTTTTCTAATTAACAAAGTTTGACTAAATGAATACTGATCAGTGCAAATAGAGTTGAGACGGATGGAGTATGAGATTGCAATAGTAGAAAAAATTGAGGACAGTGGTATTGACATCGCCCCTAAGTTCAAATTTGAGGGGGAAATGTCTTTTTAATCCTACAAAATTAACATAAGTGGCTATATAACATTTAAGTGTTTGAAAGTGTTACTATGACCCTAGATAATCAGTGAAAGTTCAAAACTACTCATTCAGACAAATTTTCGTGAGAATTATGTGAAATTATAATTTTACCCATCTAGAAAATTTTAAAATTAAAAATGGGAAATGACTGTAATGCTGCTAAACCATAATTTCCCCCTTATTCATTTCTCATTCTCCTTCTCTTCTTCTCCGCCATTTCTCCTTTTCCTTCTCCTCTTCTCCGTTTTTTCTTCTTCTCTGATCTAGTGCGGTTGCCCACCATTGAAGTTACTGCTTAAGGTTCAACAAAACACCAGGATTCTACAAACAGGTGCCCGAATTCAAAGGACGTCATTTCTATCACGATTTGCATCTGCTCAGGGTCTCTCTAGCGATGTCGACCATCGAAGTGCAACTTTATCATTTTCGTCGGAGAAGAGGGTGTGGGCTCTTATTTTTGTGAATTTGGTTGAGCTGCTAGATTGATTGGCCTGGCCAAGTTGACCCGTTGAGCCTAATCATTGAGTTGACCCACTGAATTGGCCCAGGGGGTCACCACACGAGCCAGTTGGCTTTGCGGGCATCGACAGTGGTTTTACGGACTTCTGGTAGAACTTCTTCAAACCTAAAAGCTCCTTCCATCGAGATGAGCATCTCGAAGCTTTTGGGGAGAAAAAATACGGGTCGGAGCTTTAGGTTTTAGAGCTAGGTTTGGAATGGGGTTGGTGGGTTTGTAGTTCGGTGGCGGCACGACAATATTCGACGGTGGGTTGGTGGTGAAGAGGTCGTGTACGGCAAAGATGGTGGAGCAGTGAGGTGGTGGAGGAGCAACAGTGGTATGACTCTCCACACACATTCAGTTTTTGGTCGAGAGGTTTTGTCATTTCAAGTGTGGTCAATGGTCGAAATGTCAAGGTCGCTGAAAGTGTCACTTTATGGTTATATTTGCACTTTCATAAATTAGTTATGATTTTTCTTAAAACTTTCAACATTTGAGAGTTATATTAACACATTCTTAATTATATGTGATTATATTGGTATTTTCCTTCAAAAAAAAATTAGCCCATACAAACCCTTTTCCTTTTCTCCCCACGCCTTCTTTCATGAATCACGCTTTCAACTTTTCCATTTCCTTCCTTATTAGTATTATTTTGAATAAATAATAATTTCATTATGTTGGCATGAACAAATAAGACAATTCTCCAGATATAAGACTTTCTAGGGTTCATTCTTCCCCCAATTTTCAGATCAATTTATTCGAATTCACAGAATGGTTGCGAAAGGGTTTCAGATTCTCATCCGGTGCCCCGATCGGGAAATCACGGCGAAGTCGGTGGCGATGGAAGCTCTTCCGACCGCCGATTTCACCCTGCGCGATCTCGTAGTTTCTGCTTTCCCCGACTCCGGTAAGAACCTTAGCTCGATTTCGTTTAGTTTCAACGGAAAATTCGTCGACGGATCCTCGAAGATGTCGGGAATGAAGATCACTCCGTTTTCCACCTTAAACCTCACTTGCCGCCTCCTCGGTGGCGGCGGAGACGGCGGCTCCACCTGCGCGGAGTCCCGGGACTGCTACCTCAACATGTACGCCGTGAAGAAGCCCGACAAGGTAGACCCTAACGAGATGCGGTTGTCGAAGTGGCTCAACTGCTCGCAGTCTAACGAGCCGCTGAAGCGGCCGGTGGTGGTGGATATGCTCGGGAATCTGTTCAACAAGGAGGCGCTGGTGGAGGCGCTGTTGAAAAAGAAGGTGCCGAAAGAGTTTGGGTACATTAAGGGTTTGAAGGACATGGTTGCGGTGGAGATGGAGATGATCCCGGGTGTGGAGAGTGGGAGGAAGGAGAATGGGAGCCCAAGTGTAGCGAAATTCCGATGCCCGATTTCGGGGCTGGAGTTCAATGGAAAGTACAGGTTCTTTGCCTTGAAAAGCTGTGGCCATGTGGTGAGTGCCAAGGCGTTGAAGGAGGTTAAGTCGTCGGAATGCTTGGTTTGCCGCAAGGAGTTTGGGGAGAGTGACAAGATTGTGATCAATGGGAGTGATGAGGAGGTTGCGGTTTTGCGGGAGAGGATGGAGGAGCAGAGGGCGAGTTTGAAGGAGAAGAAGGGGAGGAAGGTGAAGAATGGAGGGGATGGGAGTTTGGAGTTGCTCCCTAAGTTGAGTGGCACGAAGCATGGGATTGATTCTCACGTTGGAGATAATAAGGCTGTGGTTAGTAACTCTATGGTGAATGGTAACGGTAAAGTGGAGATGATGAAACAGCCTTCGAAGAAGTTTAAGGCGGTTGATATTGCACCAGCTAATGCCACCAAGGAAATCTATGCGTCTCTGTTCACTTCATCATCCAAGAAGTCCAATTTAAGGGAGACATATTCATGCAGGTCATTGCCTCTTGGTAGAAACTAATCCAATTTAGAATCATTTGCTTCTTTGTATCATTGTAATGTAAAACTTTCTGAGAATGGGCAAGTTTTATCCCGATGTTAGTTGTTATCTATCGATGGTTATTGATTTTCTGTAGGTGCAATGCATTTGTGATTACTCCTTTGTGATTGCCTGTTTTTCTTGCATTGTGGTATTTTTGGCACGTCTTTGAGCACAGTATGTCTATATTTCTATCTATTATGGTGGAATCATATATATCTTTCTTGATGGTTTGTGAGAATTTGTGAATTATATTGGTAATTAGTTACAAATGATAAAGCACAGGTCATGTGAATCATATTGATGATTAGTTCTATTGAGAACCTAGTAAGAGATCAAGTGGGGAATTTTCTGTCTTTCTTGATATTCCAAATCATATTTAAGGGAAATAGAGGTTAAAGTCTACAGCTGTCTAGAGACCATTGAATATGCTGCGATCATCTTAGATATCCGGTATTGTATCAAGGGTCTTATTATAATTCCTTTCTCTTAATGTATTTATTGGCTATAGCATTATTGCAGTTCTGATGATAAAGCTTATTTCTGCGACAGTGTGTTGTTCTCTTTTGTGGATTTGATGGAACAAGTTGAAAGTGTTTTAAAAACTAGATGAAACTTGTTGTCTCTGTCTTGATATTCTGAATCTTATTGATGAATTTTACGGCAAATGCTGAGATTAGGTTAGACTTTTCTGCTGCCTGTAAATCACTGAATATGTTACGATCATCTTGGATATCTGGATCACCTCTATGTCGTTAAATTATGAGTTTCTGGCCATCTCTCTTTTCATTTAATTTGATCTTGATTCACTGCTTTCTTTTACTTGTGCCTGATCCTCATAGTTAGAGAGGCGCTCCCAAGCTGATCAAATGTTTTGTTTTTTTTGTTTTTGTGGTAAAGCTGATCTAATGGTCAGATAAGATCATAAGATCTATATGTGTGCTTTGTTTCAAAGGCATGTAGGTAGTACGTGACCCAGCATTAATTTGTGGATCAGCTGTGTGGTTTTCTCTGAAGCTCGCTTCGTCAGTCATTTCAGTGAGCTTCCTTGTTTTTTTAGAAGTTGCATATTTAGAGAAATAAGGGGGTGGATGATGAATGCCATTTCTGACCTGCTTCTTTCCACCATGTTCTTTTTGTTCATCTTGCTTGTATTAGGCTCTTGCAAGGATGATACTTATAGCCGATCCCACGGTCTGATCAATGCTTGTTTGTTCTTCGTGTTCCTCGTCTACCCATTTTTGTAGCTTTTAGCAAAGTCATCCGCTTACAACGAGTGGTAATGCTGCATATCCGGTTTTGCTTTTGCTCCTTTGAAGCTATTTTTCTTCTGTTGATCCTACGGGAGGATGCGACTGTATGTGAAAGTGTGCTTTGTTTCATAAGCATGAATGTGCATAGATGATGATTGTAATCATTTTTACAAAAAGAAAAGAGTCTTTGATATAAAATTTAAGAGTAAATGCATAAATGAAAACAGGTACTCCGTATTTGAGTATTTTTTTAGAAACAGACATTTCAATACAGCCACTTTGCAACAGTGTCCAAATTTGTTCTTTTAGACCCCTGCTAAAATTTTGTTCACTAAATTTTTGACCTAACATTGTATAAATGTAATTGGATCTTCAAATCGATTTCTGTCATAATAATCTGTTGCAATTATAGAGTAATTTAATCATTTGGGGTTTTATTCTTTTCTCCTTCATTCCTGGCCTTCTTCCTTGCACCCACTCTAGCCTTCTTTTTGTCTAGTCATTCACCAGTCACCGCCGCCGCGACCACCACCAACTTTGGCGAATTCTTTGATTCCCAATCTCCGTCTACCTCTCTCACATTCATCTCGGGGGGAGGATGTTGCAGTTTTTTATTGGATATCTGATCTGTAATAGTACAGACAATCAGTTTGGTTGATATGTAATTTAGACATCCTTGCAATATGTTGGTTATTGCTAGAGACTAGGTTGGTTGGATGTCAATTTCACTCATTGTAATCGCAGTTGGGCGTTGTTCCAGCATCTTTTAGTACATCCTGGATTATTTACATCCACTCATTTTACTTTTTACATTTATCAATTCAATCTCCACCATTCTTTTTTCTTTTTTGAAAAAAAGTGTCATTTTAAAGATGACCATATAGGGAGCACCGGAGGGAGTAAATGTAGATCATCGTTTGTTTTTCACCACAAAACAACAAATGTATTACGGTAGGCTATACTCCATCCGTCCCACTTCAAACTTCATATTTATTTTTTTAGTGTCAAATTTTACAAAATTTGACCTAAATATAAATTAATATATATAAACAATAAATATATCACGTGACATATCGTTATATTTGTCTTAACATCTATTTTCTAAATATTAATTTTTTATGCGACATTATTATATACAACTTGAAATATTTACGGTCAAACATGCTCATTGAAGACTGTGAAAAAGCAATTCGGAACTTTAAAGTGGGACGGAGGGAGTATAAATTATATGTTTTACTCAAAATATGTAATGTTTACAATCATAACTTAAATGTTTCACTTGCAGTTACCTCAGAGAATAAACCTCTAACTTCACATTATTCTAATTAAACTCTGTCTTTCTACATGCTTGTGAAAAAATTATATTTCCCAACACTTTTTCATTTTTTTTAAAAAAATCTCTAACCATCTAATCCACGTTATTTAATACTTTTCAATGATTTCCGTCACATATTTGATTATAAAATTTAGTTATAATTTATCATGTGAAATATCATTAAAAACTCTAATGTCCATTTGATAATGAGTTTATCTCTTGAAAGATGGTATTTCCATAAACTATTGAAAGACCAGGGACTCAAATGCAATTTTAAGTCAAAGGGCTGAAAATTTGCGAGTTCAAAGAAATTAAAATCCATGTCGAATTCAGGATGAGTTATTTGGATAAACTCAAGTGGCTATTTAAAGTAAAACCTCAGTTTTCTTTCTTGTAATCCAAATCTTTCATCAACTCAAATTTTATTACTTTATGATTTAATGTCTATTTTTCAACCTAAAGTTCTAACGTTTATACTGATCAGTCTTAGAAAATATTGAGAAATTACATGAGAAGAAGAATCGCAAAAAATTAAACTGAAAACAAAAAATAGGTAACATATAACTTATACGCTTTACTCAAAATATTAAATGCTTTAGAAATTAGGAGATACTAAAATTGAATTGGATGAAAATAATTAAATAAAAATTCATTTTAAAATCTTAATAATTAAAAATATATTAGTAAAAGAAGAGTTTGTCTCTTAAAATATGGGTTTTCCGTAAGTTATGGAAGAACCAAGGTTTAAACTGTAAATTTGAAGAAATAAAAATAAATTTTAGGTTTTATTAATCGGGTCATAAACATATCACTCCTAAATGTTGCATAATAAATTTTTAATATTGCAACTAAAATATTTTACCTTTCTATAATTTCAATTCAACTGAAAGACGGTCTTTCCCAAGACTTTTCCATAAAAGAAACATTTCAAATTAAAAGATGAATTTATGATAGAAAATTATAGGAATTATCTCAATTTAGAAACACAATTAAAACTCTTGTTTTATACCGACTAACGGGTAGATAGAGTTAATTTATAATTGATATAATTAATGAGATAATTTGGTGTTTATTTTCATTTATTGCAACGAGATTACTATAATTTTAAAACATTTTTTAAAGTGGATAGTAATGTTTAATTATAATTTAACCCCAAAAATAATTCAAATAATTTTTTATATAATTGATCTAACATTTAGTCGATTTAACCTAGACTTTCTCTTTTAGAAAAAATGTCAAAGATATTTTTAATTTTTTTAAAAGAAAAACTGGTCTTTTTTTACAGTAAAAAGGTCAAGCATACAGCTTGAAACGTTCTTTTCGAATAATTCGATTAAGCAAGTGGATATTTGCAAAGTTGTTTGATGTTAAAATTGTGTACTTACGTACTGTCATAATGGAGGTTGACGAGGTTTGATTGAGTCAAACTGGGAAAACGGATTAGGTGTACCGTGGACGGCGTCTGATCTGCCACTTGGGAAAGCTCACTTCACAATCGGCCTACATCGATCGTGGTATTTGCCGACCTAAATTATGGGCTACATATAAAGTCGCCCAACAGCCGTTTTTTTCTTCTTGGGCCCAACTTTAGTGCTTTTAAGATATTCCCACTTCTGAACCTGACTTGGAGTTAGATTCCTTACCCACTTACTTTGGTTGTTATATCACGCCCTTTATTTTACTATCATATGTCATGATACGTATATATATATGTATAATATTTAATTAAATTTAAATATTTATTCAATAAATCTATAAAAATTAAATATCTGAACTATGCTTCTTCGACGCCCCCTAGCCATCAACGGCCATCGCCGCCGCCGCCGCTTGCAGATACTGTCGGAAAATTCCTTTGTTTTTCCTTCCCGTTACTCTCCCCTCATCATCACCACCCTCCACCACCGTCCGAAAACCCAGTGCGATTGAATCTGGTTGAAAGTGATTTAACCAAAAGTGTTTTGTGTAAATCACTTCCACCAGCAATTTGAAAGACGAGCCACAACCAATAAACGAGAGATGATAAAGGTAAATCAATGCAGGAACCGGGCGGTGAAGAGAGAGTCGGGTCAGGCAGGGCGACGACAGCCGGGTTGGGCAGGGCGATAACGGGCGGGTCGGGATGGGCGACGAGAGCCAGGTCAGACTGGTGAAACGAGAGTGGGAACCTGGCGGTGAAACCAGAGAGGGAACCTGGTTGGGAAAGGTGAGCCAAAAAAATAGGGTGGGAGGCAGGCTAGGAAAGGAGAGCCGGGAAAAAGAGAGTGGGAGGCGGGCTGGGAAAGGAGAACCGCAAAAGGAGAGCGGGACAGCAAATTGGGAAAGGAGAGCCGGATAGAGGGACGACGATGACAACCAAGGATGGAGGGACGATAAGAAGAAGGGTGAGGCTTGGGCAACGACAAATAGGGCAGGGTGGTGCGACAGAATCCGAGGTGGGAACTACAATGGGCGATGACAAGAAGCAGGGTGGTGCGACGGGATCAGAGTCTGGGGCGCCGATGGCCAGGGGACGCTGGAAATGAAAAAGACGTCGGAGCAAACGTCGGTGAACCCAACGCCGGCGAACATCAAGCTCTGGCGAACACCCTCATCTGCTAGTAGTATTAATTAGATTTAAATTTAAATTTAAATTATTATTAATTACAATGAATTATTATTAACTATTCAACTCTTTATTCTTTTAAATAAATTCAAAATACATATAGTATTTCAATAGTATCAATACAGGGTATGATATAGCTATTCACCTTATTTTCGAGCGGCACTAGGCATTGTCTAGTTGAGCTCAAACGGAGGAGATGAAATAGTTGAAAAAGGTATGAGATTGTTAAAAGATGGTTTAAGTTTAGATGAGATTAATGGAAGTGGGATGAGATCAGTAGAGATGGTCGGAGTTGAGATGAGAACATTAAAGATGGTCGGACCTGAGATTATTGGAGTTGAACTGAATTTAAATAAATATAAATTTACTAAGCTGAATCTTATTTAAATAATTTAAAATACTAAATTTAAATATACTAAATTAAATTTTACTAAAATGAAATATAGTGACAAAATAGTAATAATAGACCTTAACAAAAACTGAACTGAACTGAACCGAACGTCATTTAAATAATTTAAAATACTAAATTTAAATATGCTAAATTGAATTTTACTAAAATTAAATATAGTTACAAAATAGTAATGATAGGTCTTAACAAAAACGGGATTGGATTGAACTAAACTAAATTGAACTGTACCTTACCTCATTTGAATAATTTAAAATACTAAATTAAACTAAATTTAAATACTCTAAATTGAATTTTACTAAAATCAATACTCCCTCCATCCTGAAATAAATGGCACATTGAAATGTAGCTCGGTATTTTATGCAAGATGAGGTGACAAAGAATAATCGGAAAAAAGTAGGGATATTTTGGGAAAGCAGTAAACCAGCCATAAAGTTGTTGAAGTTAAAAAGGATATTATAGGAATTTTACAACATACTTTTTACCATTTTGGGTAAGAAAAGTGTGTCATTTTGTGTGGGACGGATGAAAATAGAAACTGTGCTAATCATTCTGGGACAGAGGGAGTATACAATATAGTAATAACAGGCCTTAACAAAAATTTGGGTTGGACTAAACTAAACCGAACTGAACTGGACTGGACTGAAATAAATTGAACATAATTAAAATTAACTAAAGGAAATGAATTCATTAAACTAAAAAAATTAAATAATGTAAATATGTTAAAAGAAAATGACTTAATTGAACTAAAATTAAACATTTATAATATGTATACTTTCTTAGCCGCGATAAATATAATAAACCTTATGTTCCGATTTAAATAACATTTATTAAAAGTTTAAGATTTAAAATAAATTTCTTACCAATTTGAATTGAAAAAAGTTGAAAGTAGTTGAGCTGATATTATTGGAGATTATTATACCTTGGATGAGATTATTGAACCTGGGATGAGATTATTGGAGATGAGCTAAGATTATTGGAGCTGAGATGAGATTATTGGAGATGGTTGGAGTTGAGATGAGATTATTAAAGATGATATGAGATGAAAATGGCTGAAATAAGTTGAACTGGACATGGCCATATAATATTCCCCCTGTCCTATTTAAAACTGCACATATATTCTAAATATAAAAAATTTAATGCGAAATTGTCATATGTAGCTAGAGATATTGACAGTCAGTCATGATCATTGAAGACTGTGAAAAATAAATAGGACAATATTTATGGGACGTAAGGAGTATATAACTATTAATATTTGTAATTACGTATAATAATGAAACATAAAATGTTAATATTTAGAAATTACTTGTTACAGCGAATCTAACAATACACAATAATATTGTTGTTTATATATCTATTCAAATATATGGTCAAAGTTCAACAACTTTGACTGGAAAAAAAATCTCATGTGCAGTTTGAACCGGGACGGGGTGAGTAGTGTGTTTGAAAAAACTTATAAGTGTTTTACTTATAATAAGTTATGCTTCTTCTTTTTTACGTTTGATAAATAGCAAAAAATAATTGTTTATTTTAGAAGCATAAAACATATTTCGAGCAAAAGTAAAAGTTGATCTCCTCCAACTTCTAAAATAAGTCAACTTTGATTAAAATGTATAACTTTGTTTATATTAAATCGTGTATTTACTTAAACACATTATGATAAGTATATGTGATATAACTTTATCTGACAAAATAATAGAGACGATGTTATTTATACTCATATTTAAGAGACTTTGAGAATAATTCTGTTGGAGGAATTAAAGGTTACTTGAATGTTGTTTGGCCGGAAATATTTAAGAGACGTTTATAGATTTTTTTTCACCCTAAAGTAACTAACTACCAGAGAGTAGATAGTGACAAGTTGGAGATTGTTCCTCTGCGAAATAGGACTTTATCAAATGTTAAAACATAGTATGAAAGAAAATACATATTAGAGTCATCTAGTGCGTGTTATAAATTGGAGGGGTGATTGAAAAACACCACGAGTACGACCACCAAATTAAGAACCAAAGTTCTAAGGCAATTGGATTACATGTCTAGACTATCCCTTGATCATAGATTTAATTCCATTGTAATGCATTGAATGCCTACCATTGAGGGCTAATCAAGACCTTTCGAGTGAAGACATCTCTCACCTCCCCTCGGCTATACTTAGAGTGGACGATCATCACCACACAATATCCCTTACCCTCAGTGTCATCCTAGGTAATTAGACCGATCAGAATAACCTCAGGAATAGCAACAAACATTGGGCCTCAATAGACTAATTAACGTGACAAAAGTCAAATTGTACCAATTTATATGGGACAGAGGGATATTATTTTAACCTAATTTGTATAGGTTCGGTCATGGGATACACCCCCAAAACTGCATGTGAAGAAATACTTGGGCCTTTGACAAATTTTGGTAAAGCTCGTGGCTCACTCCAAAACCAAGTATTTGGCTGCACCAGAGATTTTGGAACCCAACTCTCCTCGAACATTGAGAAAGTTGGGGGGGAAGTGAGAAAGTTAATAGGTAAAGTGAGCTAACCAATGGGAAGAAGGAAGCTATTGGACGAGGAAGCTCCATCACCCCATCATTTGGATGAGCTAAGGAATGAGTAAGGTAAGGAGCACAACAAGGAGTCATTCGGGATTCTTAGCCATTGTGAAGTTAGCACTTCTATTTTTGACACTATCAATTTTACACCTAAATGTGAAAATTTTGTAAAAAAAAATTTACATGATTCAAGACACGACTTTAGGCATAAAATGGTAGATCAATCTAATAATCACCTCCCCTCTCTCATGCAAATAGCCTCCCTTCTAAGTGTAAAGATCCAGTCATGTTTGTTATTCCTTTCACAATTCAAGAGACTTTGATTAAAGGTGCTATGGTGAATTTAGGGGCATCCTTTAATGTTGTACCTTACTCTCTTTATAGATCATTGAACATGCCAAAAATGCATGCCACCGGGGTGGTAGTCCATTTGGCCAATCGCTCCACCATATATCCAAGAGGTATCGTGGAGGATGTGATGGTTCATGTGAATAAACTAACATTTCCAACTGATTTTTATGTCTTAGTTATGGAAATGAAAAGGAAACCACCTCTATATTGTTAGGGACCACCTCCGTATTTCCCAGGTTCGTGCCTGCTCCGACGCTCCTGTTAGTCGTTGAAGCCATGTAGAAGTGTATCTGAGTGAATAATATACGGCCTGGAAAATATTACCTTGTGTCTTACACTCTTCCTCGTTATATGTGGTTTGGTGGCTGATGGGACTGGAGTAGGGATGATCATGGGTCGGGTCTGGGTCGGGTCTAATAAGACCCAGACCCGACCCTAAGACAATTTAGTTAGACCCAGACCCGACCCGGACCCGTAGGGTCTGAAAATGTTAGACCCGTACACAGACCCGAGGGGTCTAAACGGGTCTGGGGTC
>JAULKK010000001.1:15457022-15475720 GCA_032355705.1 Rubia peregrina | reverse complement strand
ATATGATAACAAACAACATTAACATACTCATCTAGCAAGATTAACATCATTTACCCACAAGAAGTTCTAATTCCATGCATAAACAAAGAGAGAAAAGATGAAGAAAAATGAAGAACTAGGTTTTTGGGAGATGATTTTCGGCCAAGAGAAAATTTATAATGAAGATAAGATAAGGGGTATTTATAGTAAAACTTTTGGTGAGAAGAAAAGTCAAAAAGGGTGCAGGGCGTGCGGGACGTGCGCGCATGAGGCTCCATCACGCGGGCGCGCAGAATCAGAAGCTGGTCGCGCGGTTTTTGTTTTGGGGATAATTTCCTTCAGCGCGTTGGGGTGTGCGGGCTTGCGGTTGATCACTCGGGCCTCGCGCCTGGTCATCTTCACCCGGCCAGACGATCTTCACGTTGGTCGGTCGGACATCCTTCTTCAAATCCAGACTTTTATTCCACCAAATTGTGTTGGTCCTCACTTCTAAACCCTTATTTCCTTGTAAATATTCATTCTTGAATCTTCCATCATGAACATGATAATAAAATACCTTCCGTAAACACCTTAAACTATAGACTTAGGATACAACTCCTAAATCATCATCCTATCTTTCTTACCAACAAAGCATCCATTATTCTTACACAAAAGCTTAGTCTATTACAAATATGAGTTTCAAATGTGCGAAAAAGAGATGAGCACATCACTCATAAGGATACAATTCCATTAGATTCAAAGTAGGTTAAGAAAAGAAGGATTTAGTTATGAAACTGAAATAGGTCATCCAACCCCAAATCTACCTAAATCTAGCAATCTTCCAACAAAATGATAACAAAAGAGATACTAAATGATTAGGAAAATACGTGCATTTTGGCGTCTCATCAGGGTGTTCAACTCATGGCTTGTTCTTTCCTACATCATCTTCAAAGTCCTTGTCTGCTTTTTGTGATGCAGATTGGAACACTTGCAGAATTACTAGGAAGCCAGCAACTGGCTACTGTATTTTCTTAAGTGATTCTCTTATTTCTTGGAAATCAAATAAACAAAACACTGTGAGGAAATCCTTTGTTGAATATGAGTATAGAGCAATGTTCATGACAGTTTCAGAACTCCATGTCTTCCATGAGAGAACTAAGCATATAGACATAGACAGTCACTTTTTAAGGGATGCATATCATATGGCTTTATCAATCCATTACATGTCTTTTCTAATGTTCAGTTGGCTGATGGTTTTCCCAAGTTGCTCTCTCCTGTTGCTGCTCAATCTTTACTGTCGAAGATGAGATTTTGTTATTCACAGAATCCTCATCTTGAAGGAGAGGTAAAGGAATATATCAATGCTGCTACTACTAATGATCAGAAGTTGAAGATCTTGTCAGATTTTGGCACCAAATTCAAATGAAGTCGCTGAAACTGTTCTTTGAAACTGATCAATAGTTTTGATCAATTAAGATCATCTTTTCTGTTTTGGTAGTTAGCCCACTTGTATAGATCATTAGTTAGTTAGTTTTTGGACAGTTAGTATATGATTTCTGGACATATATACATTGTAGTTGTGCTCCTCTCATTTGGCTAAGTTAATACAATCAGTTTTCCCTCTACTAAACTAACAATTGGTTTGTTGATTCCATAGCTCTTAGAGCTTTGTTCGTTGCTTAACTGCCTCGATTTTTTCAATAATATTCAGTTCGAGATGGATGGTAATCGAGTTAATACCATATACCTTCAATTTAGATTTTTTTTCCCATTTTAAATATAAATTTTAAGGCATGAGTAATTATATAAAAGTCGACTATAATAATAATAATAATTCATGATATATCAATAAGAAAATTATCAACTGAGATATAGTTCGATTATTGATAACATCCATTTTTTTAAAGATATGCGTGATTAAGTTTTTTAAATATAAATTTTAAGGCATGTGTGATTATATAAAAGTCGACTAATATAATAATATTATTATTACCATGTCTTATCTTAATAAGAAAATTATCAGGTGAGATACTGCTCGATTATTAATAACATCCAATTTTTTTTAAAGATATGTGTAACTAAATTTTATGAAATTAAACATTTTGCTTTAAAACTTATACTTTTTAAAAAAAAATATTAAAGTAAATAAAGTATGCTATATTTCAATTATAAATATAAAAAATCAAATTACCAAAATAGCACATTGTTGTTTCATGTTCTAAAAGTTATCCTATTTACTGGCAATATGATTAGTAAAATTAAGTTATTTTGAGGATTAATGATAAATAATGGATCAATATTTAGTTTTGATTGAGTCAAACCCAATAACATTTGTTTATAGTCTGATTAAATAGATAAAAAGGAAGGTGAAAATCGGTTAATCTCACGTACTTTATTTTTCTACCGTTGTCAATTTCAAAGTGACGAAAATCTGGTTTTTCTGCGTTACCAATTAATCTCAAACATACGGAGATATATAGAATGATGCAAGTATGTATAAATACGGATGTAGCTAAAATGATCTAAAACAAGCAACACAACTTTATTATCCGCTTTGTTAAAATTTCTCATACATCATAAATGGGAACGTCGACAACCAAGATGATAGTGATGTCCATCCTTCTATCCTGTCATCTACCGTTACTAGTGAGACAATTAACAAAGTCATGCCGAAAACAAACCATAACGGTCTGCCCAAACGCCATCTCTACCGCTTCAGTTATTACCCAAAAGTCTATCCAGCCCGCTGCATAACCTCCGTTCTAGTGTTTTGAGTAAATATATATATATATATATAGAGGTACATATGAATCTGACCCACTATTAATCATTTACAGATAGACATGTGGTTAGCATTTCGCCGCTGCTATCTCGAACAAACATCGACATATGGATGGTGTATGTGATTCTCGATACTTGTGTGGCTATAAACCCGGAGGGCTGACTTTATCACAAGTTTCAAATTTGTAGGTTATTTCATGTTAAATCATTTTGATCTATCAATTTGAGTTTTAGTCTATTAGAATTCACCGATCTAAGAGTTATAAACTTAATTACTTATAAATAGTTTATATATTTTTTTGCAGTGTTATAAATAGTTTAGTCTACTAATATGATTGATTGAGTTTTATATATTGTTGTAGATTTAATTTATTAATGAAATGTAATAAAATTATATATGATTAAAGTGATTTAATATGATTAATACACTTGATTAATATAATTTAATTTAATTTATCAATACAATTCAATCAAATTTAAATATGGTTAATGTGATGAATGTCAAATATGGACAAGATTTAATCGAGTTTTATACATTATTCTGATTAATATCGTCAAATACAATTAAATATGTATAATGCGATTTAATTGAATAATATAATTTAATCAATTTTTGTTGTGATTAACGTGAATAAAGTGATTCAATGTGAGCAAAGTCTTGGGAAATATCATTTTTTTATAGGAATATGGAAAACGGGATTTAATTAGAATAATAAAAGGTAAGGTCTTAGTTGCAATATTAAAATTTTATTATGCAACATGTAGTAGTTATAAAGTTTATAACCCGGTTTATGTAATCCAAAAAATTTATCTTCATTTATTCTAATTTGATTTCCATTTCTTATGAAAAAAATCCGTTTTTCAAGAGATGGACTCATGAATGTGATTAATGTGGTTTAATTAATTTATTTCATCAAATTAAATTGTGATCATTGTGATTAATGTTAGATTTGAAAATAAATTTTGACGGAATAAATAAATTACTATCACAAGCACCATATAATAGAAATTGTTCGCTTTGGATGGTTCTGTCAACCAGGGATAATTCTGTCATTTTGACTTCCATAATTTTTCCAAGCACCATATAATAGAAATTGTTCGCTTTGGATGGTTTTGTCAACCAGGGATAATTTGAGAAAACGACATCGTTTTGCATTCTAATTCCCTCCTCTTCTCTGTGCTTCTTCGTCACAATACGTTCAGTAGCTTCACAATCCTCTATCTACCAGGGCGTTATGGAGGATATACTCTGATTTGTGGAGATTATACCATTTCTGAAGACGTGGATGAATTTGCCTATGGCAATTGGGTTCATGGTGCTGTACACGAAGGTGGCCAATGTGCTATTGAAAGAGGGACTTATTACACCACCATTTTCCCCTTCATTGCCTTCTGTGAGGCGTTTATGTTCCTTTTGTATCCCGTGAGTAACTATTTTCACCTGACTGCTTTTGGCGACCAGCTCGTGAACTCAATTGATCCGAGGTTCCTTGGGCCTGCGGTTTGAGGATATGGTGTTTCTATTTGTGGCTAAGCTTTGTGGAAACGTGGTCATTTGTGTGCTCCTTTGGGGATTTTCTAAACGTGTATACTTTGCATTTTTGTTGTATTTTTTTTAATAATTTATGTTTCTGTTCTATTACAAAAAAAAATATTAAAGTAATTGTAAGATAATATCACATTTGCAAGTAGGAAGCTTCTTGCAAGTATGTATCTTGTACATTCCTCAATGAATGTAATTCCATTGATTATTTCCTACCCCAGTTTTTTGCTTGTGTCAAATATCTGTTCACTCGCATTCTAATTTCTTCAAGAATGTCATATTCACACAGAGAGGCTATTATCAAAGTATTCAAAATTCATCGATCATGGCTCTTGCTGCCCGGGGTCTATTCTCAGCTGTTGGTTGCATGTTAAAGTTTTCCGGGAAGCAACTCCACCAAAGATGGCATAGGTTGTGACGTGTGTACATTCTTGAGGTCAATTTCCATAGAAAGTTTGACACCACATGCTAATATGCTATTAGTCCTTGATAAGCCTCATGTTTAAATTCTTAATTATTTCGCTAAGCATGTTGCTCAATTTGCTTAATGATGGACAATAAAGAAATGACTGAGGATCAAAGATAAAGAAGTTGCCGAGGGAATAAGATCTATAAACGTGATCTCTTTTAACCCGGTGTCATTCCGACGAGAAGCCTCTCGCCGCTCTCTGTTTCCTCCCGGTGTCAGTGCTACGCCTCTTCACATTCAGGTAATACAAACGTTTCTTTTCTCTCTATTGCTGATGGATATTGTTAATATTGTTGATATTAGATCTTATTCAACAATATAATTCTCAAAGTTTCGAACTATCTGAATTTGGGTTAAGCTTGTATCTGTGTTTTTGGGTTCTATGCTACTCTTTTGGCTTAATGTTTTCTCTGTAGCTGTTTGGTCAGTTGATATCTGTTTTGTATTAAGAATGCAGTTGATGTTCAGATGCAGCAACAAATTTGATCAGTTATTAATAAGTCCTGTAATTCAATGATTTCTGCACTATGAAGCATGTAAAGTTCTCTGAGAAATATTATGTTGGTAAAAAATTCATCTTTATTATGGGCATCCCTTCTTCAGTACTTATCATTTGTTCACTCCCAATATGTTTTCTTCGTCATCACCTAAAAAACCAATTTTGTCATAATAAATAAATTATTATTATTTATAATAAGAATTTAAATGAAGCTTCCAATTATTATTATTATTTCTTTCTTCACAAAGTCTTGTTTTAGACTGTCTAAACTTTAGGCAGGGATTATTTTGCAATTATAAGAAGTTTCATTTTGGGATGGGTTTTTTTAAAATATACTAATACTTTGAGGGACCTTCTATGAAATTATGAAAATGGTATAAATATACAAAAATATCATAGTTTTTCCATTTTATTTTTCCGATCAGAAATTTCCTCCACCGATCATAAATCTATAACCGCCCAGCTCCACCGCGAACCGCTATCGCTCTGCCGCGAACCGCCACAACTCCACCACCGCGTTTCATTGCGACACCGCGCCACTTTTTCGCTGCTCTGTGCCACCGCCGCTCTGCGTCGCCGGCGGACGTCGGTGAGGTCAATTGGACTGCAATCGACAGTGAGGGGCTTCTCGTGGTGTCGCCATCGTGGCTTGAAGAGCTAGGGTTTCAGCATCGACAACCTTAGGTTTAAGTGAGGGTTCAACTGTCGCTAGTGAGCTAGGGTTCAACCACCGCCGCATTTCAGTTGATTACAGAGCCATCGGTGTTTAATTGCAGAGATGTCGGCTTCAAGCTCTTGCGACGGTGGCGATGATGCATACTAGAAGCTTTAATCGAAAGCGGAGAGATCGGCAGTGGAGCTTTGATCGTAGTCAGCGGTTGCACCACCGCACATGAGATTCACGTGAGCTGTTGGAGAAGAATGTTATGGCGCGTGAACTCCACACGCCGCCACCGTAGAGCTAAACTCCGGCGAATTCTGATGGCGTGACTTCGACTCTGGTCGACGAGCGCAACGCCGCTGCTACGCTCGCTTTCATGGAGACCACCGTGATGAACTTTTAGGGCAGCTCCGGCGATGGTCTTCTGAGAGGTGAGTGTGTGTTTGATGTTCCTTTTTTTTGCTGTGTGTGATGTTTGTTTGTGTGTGATATTGATGTGTGTTTGATGTGCTTGTGAGGATGATTTTGTTGATGATGTTTTGTTTTTTTTACTGTGTTTGATGTGTGTTTATGAGGATGTTGTTGTTGATGATGTTAATATGTTTGATGTGTACTGATGTGCTTGTGATAATATGTTGTGATATTGTCTGCAAAATGCAGAACTCAGAGACTTGCTACTGGCATGTGTTTTTAAGTTTGAAAGTTTGCTTGTTGAAATACTTGTACCTCTGATGAACTCAGGGAAATCGTGATTAACATTTCCGAGACTTTAGTTGATTTTTGAAGTTTGATTAGTTAATAAGAATGAGTGATGGATAATATTTTTGTTATAGCCAATTGTCTTTTTAAACTATCATTTATACGAGCATGAGTTTTAACAAAAACTATAACAAATATATCTTAGAATCAAATACTACTATGATTAAATGTTATGGTAAGAAGAAGTGACATTTATTTTTACAAGTGTTTAAAACTTCTTCAAATTGAATTGGTTTTAGAAGTGCTTCTCTTGGACTAAATTATTTAATAGGCTCCAACATAATTCGAAAGAAGTTTTTAAGTCGCAATGAAAAAATTATCACATTTTCTAACCAAATATTTTGTTTTGGCCATGATCCTTTCACTGTTATAATTTGTCACGTGCTTTATTTTCAACAATTTTTCTTGTTATTCCTAATTTTCCCCCCTTTCACTCTTACCGTCTCACGTATTCACAACACTACCACTAAGGCACTATAGCACCATCACAACACACTATCGCCACCACAACCACCACTACGCCAACACAACACACAATCACAAGGGACGGAGCCAGAATTTTTTTGATCGGTCACAATTTAATTTGATGACTCTATATATGACATTTGTGTTAAAATTTTGAGGGATAAAGTGATCTAAAATTTTAAAAAATAAAGAATGACACTAATAAAGTAAAAATATTTTAAAATAATTTAAAAATGTGTGACAATTGCCTCCTCTCCAGACGTAGATCCGCTCCTAACTACCACCACTGCCAAAACTATGTTAAACACCTGTGCTCAAATATTCTTTTTAAGGTGAGAGGTTATGTTATGGCCTAATTTATATGGCACAGAAACAATATAATTAAGCATGTCCTTGCATTTTGATTCTGACTTTACCTTCCCCTAGGTTCTTTTAATCTTGGTATTTAACTCGACTTCACTTTTACGCTCTTTTAGAAATTAGAATCAAAACTACATTTTTATATCGAAGGTGACCATTGACAATCACTTTAAATATTTGAAAAATAAATACCGATGTTAAATTACAAGGTATGTTAGACTTCCATCTTAAAATTAAATGTTACTAAGTGTAGGTGACCCATAAACCTTATATATGTACTGTCTTTTTAAACTGTTTTTTATGTATTTTTATTTTTTTGTAGATTACAGATGACAGGATGGGGAAAAATTGGACAAAATAGCCCCTGAAAATAATAGTAGCGATAGGTCCCTGTAAAATTATTACAGATATGTCCCTGTCAAATTATTAGAGATAGGTCTCTGGAGCTAGAATATAGCTGAAATTACATAAAGGCTCCTGCCTAAAGTTTAGGCTGTCTCACAGGAGATGAATATATAGAGTCAAATTTTAATATAGAATAGTGTCATAAAGTAAGTGAGTTATTTGAGTTGGTATAAAGGGAGTACTATTTTACCGCGTGACACATGATATGATAATAGGAATCACTGTCATTTCAATTCCAATTGAGTGGTTAATTATACTCTAATTGCTTTGGTGAATAAGGAGATTCCATTTTTTAAACAAATAGTCGGCCTCTTCTCGATAATAAATAGAAATGGGTTACATTTGTGGTTGATTGTGTGCACAATCATCAGTGTTAGTCTATCAACTTTCAGCTGATAATATAGTAATACGCTAGTCTATTCTATTACACTTGATGAGCTGATAAACTGTAGACCACCATAACTAAAATGAGAAAAGTCTATCTATTACAAGGTGAGATAAAATCCCACATGACTAGCTCACTGAGAGTGAGTAGGGTGAGCCTCCCCACTTGAGCTCCACATCACCCATGGTGTATCAGAGCCTGCTCCACGTCAACATGACGTATAGAGACTTAAAGACCATCAATTATTCAAACATGAGTTGTGTCTAGTCAGTCGAACACAACCGTCTGATTGCCTTAGTGGCCGACTACACTACTACTGAGCTGAAATCGAGGATACTGAATCTGTTTTTACCATTTAGATTTCCGTTGGCACTGGGCTAAGACATGCGCCTCCTCCATCGATGCCATTCACCTCATGCGGCTATGCTATGCCACCTCACTGGCCTTGCGCCCTGCTGATGAGCAAACACTGATTTGGGTTTAGTCAACTCCGTGTAAAAGCCACTGTCTTCTTCGTGCAACAACGAACGACCACCGACTTCTCTTTTAGGAAAGCGAGGGAGCTCCATCATCCGATCAATCTTTTTCTGGAATTGTTGGGCTCCTTCTCCATTTCCGTCTATGTACATTCTTCGGACGTCGTCGTGATCTATCTCCACGGAAAGGTGAGCAGTTGCGCTTTTCTTTAGAACTTTATTGCCCTGTCCTACCCGATTTTCATTGGCACTGGGCTATGCTACGCCACGCGGAAAGACAGTCTCTTGAAAGACGGTCTTTTCCATAAGTCATGAAAACATCAAGGTTTAAAGTGTAAATGAGAAGAAATGAAGATAAAATTTTTGGGTTGCATGAATCAGGTTATAAACTTTATAACTACTACATGTTGCATAGTAAAATTTTAATTTTGCAACTAAGACCTCTTACCTTTTATTATTCTAATTAAACCCCATCTCTCCATAAGTTTATGGAAAGACGGTCTTTCCCAAAACTTTCCCAATAACATTTTGGGTTAGAAATGATGTATTAACCATGGTAGCACAATGTTATCAATTAATCACAGTATATTAAATAATTATTGGAAGAAGAAAAAAATGGACATTTATAACTCAATTGCATGAAGTTTAATTAGTAAAAATTATCCTCTAATTTAAATATTTAATCTTTTTATTTTAAAAACAGTATGATAAAAATAAGAATTAAGTGCTAAAATGACCCTATGTTTTGGTCGAAAGTGTCAATCTAACCCTGTAAAATTTGAAAGTGCAATTGTAACCCTATTATTTAGACGGAAGTATAAATCTAACCCTGACACCTGAAATTGACCGGAATTTAGTCAACTAACTATTATACCCCTAATTAAAAAATGAAAAAAAATAAATAGATGAAAAGGTCTATTTTGTCCTCCCTATAATTCTTCTTCCTCATTTCCATCCCAAACACACTTTTTTCTACAGCCCAAACCCTAGGGATGAGTGGAGCGGCGGGGGGTTTGATTGACTCAACCATTCTTCTTCTTCCTCATTTGAAACCTGCCGAACCCATTTCCCCTCCTGAGTTTTTTTACCGAGATGAGTGGAGCTAGAGCGTGGTTGCCTTATGGAAAGAGCGACGCAGCTGGGGTGGTGAGCATCCTCGAGCTCTTCAGATTTTCTCTAGTGCAGTGGTGTTGGATGGTGGTTGATGGCGATGGTAAGGAGGTGGCGGCGACGCGGCGGCTGGTGGCAGGCAGGGCTATGGTTGAGGGAAGACGTATTTCTGTAGGCGGGTGGTGGTTTAGGGCAGGTTAGGGTTTTAGGGCGGATGTGCTGTTGTAGGTAGATGGTGGTTTGGGGCGGGGCTAAGGTTGAGGCAGGGGTGGGCGGTGATGTTGTTGTTGTGGATGATGGTGTGTTCGTGTGTGGTGGTCGGTGGTGATACTGATGCGCGGCGGGTGGGTCTTGGAGGGTTAGAGCGGTGGCACCGGAGATGCAAGAATGGAAAAGAGAGGGGTTGTTTTGGGGGGCGCCAGAGATGTGGGAATATGTGGTGGTACTTGGGATTACCGGGGAGATAGTGGCGATGGTGCAAGGCGGGAGCCGGCGACGAAGCAGGTTTTGAAGAAGAAGAACTATTGGGGTAGTATTGTCATTTAATTTTTAGTTTTAAAATTAGGGGTATTTTTGTCTTTTAATGTTTGGTCAATGCCGAAAAATATCAAGTTAACGTCAGAATAGTGCAAAAAGGTTATATCGGCACATTTGTTGAAAAAAAATTAGGATTAGAATGACATTTTCAAATTTTACAAGGTTAGATTAGCACTTTTGAAAACAATAGGGTTAGTTTTATATTTTGCCCTGAAAATAAATAAATAAATAAACAAATATATGTGTGTATATATATATATATCAAACATGCAATGACAAGTTATTACAATCACATCTTCAAAATTTTGATCATTTTTCATATTTTTTGAAATTCGTATGCATGCAATGTTGATGATAGTAATGTTGTTAAAGTGATATTTATTAATATTTTTTAAATAACTAAATTAAATTAAAATATATATTTTTATTTATGTATAATAATATTCAAATTCACGTCTGTGCAAAGCACGTGTGTTATCTTGTTAAGTTTTTTAAAGAGTAAAATGCTTAGATGTCCTCCAGTTTTTTGGTAAGTACAAATATAACGCTCAGTTTTTCAAAAGTACAAATATACCTATAGCTGGCCAAAATATGTACACGTATACCAGAATGCCCAAATTAGTGAGAATACGAATGAGTACAACTTCCCACTTAGATGACTTTGGGTACAATTACACTTTCAAAAAAATGGGGGTTATATTTGCATATGTTATATAAGCACTTAACTCTTCTTTAAATTTTGGAGTTAAATGATAACTTAAATTATTTGTGATACTATTCACTCTATTCCATCAACATAATTAAAGTGCTTACAAAATTGATATAAGTGTCAATACAACATTCCAATGTTCGAAAGTGTTAAAATAACCGAGATAATTAGTAAAAGTGAAAAACTAACAATTCTAGCAAGTTTTGGCCGGAATTCGGTGAAATGACTCTCTTACCATCTGGAAAAGTAATTTATTTTTTGAAGGGTGAAATAACTATTATGCCCTCTAAACCCTAATATTCTTTTTCCTCCTCTATTTTTCTTATGCATGTCTTCGTCTTCTCTTCTTCTTTTTCAGCATTTTTTTCCTTCCCATTCTTCATATCCTATTCTTCTTCATATTTTCTTCTTCTTCTTTAGCATGTTTTCTTCTTCTCTTCAGTAATCTAACTCCGACGTACTACAACCACAAGCCGTAACGTCATTTGCACCGGAGGGGGTGAAGGAGATAGTTGTGAAAGGCGGTGGGGCTAGGGTTCCGTGAGGTGGCGAGGTTGAGCTGGGGATGGTTGGTGATGACGCGATGGTTGTGGCAGGGCACTAAGGTTATGACTCCGCTGGGCGACGGGGCTGGAAATGGTTTGGATGTTGCAGTTGCAGGCGGTTTTAAGATCGGACAAGGTTTTCAGGGGGTGGTGGGCAAGGTTCTCCTAGGTGGCGAAGGTGGCAGGCAAGGTTTTTAGATCATGGCAGCGGAGCAGCGTGGTTGGGCAGAAATTGGTGGTGGCAGGGGGTTTTCATGTGTAGGTTGAGCAACAATGGTGGGGAGCAGCATCGAAGGATAATGGTATAATTGTCCACACAAATTAAGTGTTTGGACCAAGAGACATTTTTGTCATTTCAAGTGTGGTCAGCGGCTGGAATGTCAAGGTCAACAAGTTGATGATCAAGAGATAAATTACGGTGTCAAAGAGTCACCATTGTTCCTGCCACTAGTTGGCACAGAGATTAAAGAGCTCGTTGGCTCGGCTTTTCAAGAAAGGAAAAGGTAAGGAACTTCCTTCTTGTTTGTTTATTGTTTGGTTGTTTTTTAAAATTCTTTTCCCCAATTTTCAAGATTTTGTTTCCTTAAAAAAATCTTTATTCCCCACACCCACTGGTGTATGGATAACCATAATCTCCTAAACGAATTATTTTTCTCTTTACACAATAAACATCCAATAATGAAGTGTCATCATCGACGACCTCCGACCACCGAGCACCACCACCTTGACCGCAACCGACTCTTGATGCTGACCACCACCACTAATGACCACCACTGCCTACAGTCTATTCCAATGACGACAATCGAAGACCACCACCAACACCACCACTAATCGCAAATACCAACTGCTGCTGCCACCCTACAACAGCAATGTTGACCACCATACCACCGATCGTGGATATCAACCACAACAATCACCCTAAGTGCGAATGTAGACCACCACCATTGAAAATCGTACTGAACACCACCATAACTTGATCGCCGATGACAATCACCACCGACTGCAACCAATGACCAGAGGCAACCACTACAGACCCATACACTGACTACCACTACCCTAACCACAGATACCGACCACCACCAACAGTCGATGGCGAACACCACCATAGCTTGGCGATCGATGAGGACCACACCACTACCCAAACCGTAGATGCCGATCGTCACCACCATTCTGATCGCCAATACTGGCCACTTCCTCCCGTACCATATCAACCACCTCTACCTCCACCACTGATGTCGACCATCACCATCGACCGTAGATGCTGACCATGCCTACCACAAACATCGATGAGACGATGATGACATTCACCACCTTGAACGTCAGTAGCAACCACCACCACCATCACGCCGATTATTATTGTTGACCCCACCATTGACCTCAGCCGACCACCACCACTAACTCCGACAATCATTATCGACCATCGACTGCCAAGGTCAACCACCATCACCCCACCACCACCGACAACCATAACCACCACCACCGATTACCATCGCCACCACCCCAACCACCAATACAACGACCACTGCCACCACCTGGCCACCTGGCCACCACCACCTCACCACCGACTGACGTTCATCGCTACCACCTACCACCATCACCCTGGTCATCGTTGCTAACCAGCCGCTGACGACAACATCCACCATTGATCTTCGATCGATGACGACAATGTATATCATTATTATTCTCTCAGTTGAACCAACTAAATACAAAGAAAATGAAAGAGAAGTTCATTTCTTTTCATGATTTGATCCAAACAAAGAAGGGAATGACCATCTTTCACTTTCCTTCTCATCATTCCATTTGTTTGATTCATTTTCCTTTTCCCCCGTGTGAATAAAATGATCCCTAACTAATCGATTAAATGAGTAAGAATGTAGTTATTGTTTCAAGCTGGGAATAATTAGAAATAAAATAGAGATTTTATTTAGAGTTAAGTGCTAAAATGACCCTGACTTTTGGCTTAAAGTACCAATATAACCCTGCAATCTCAGAAAGTGCCAATATAACCCTTGACTTTGTTGACCTCTTTGTTTGGCCGAAATTTGGCAAAAAGATGATTTGCCCTTATTTTAAAAAATTAAAAAGAAAAAAGGAAAAACCCTCTATTCTCTCTCGTCTACCATTTGCTCCGCCGTTTCTCTCATTCAAAAGCCTCCCCTTTCTCTTCTCCTCCCTCTTTTCTTTCCAACACATCCTCACACATCCGGTACACACTCACACCTCTGTCGATGCATCCTTTAGGCCACCATACTCCGACTTCCCACCATGAATTTCTCTATTGAAAATTTTGAAGAGTTTTTATCCGGGTTGCGATTGAAGGTTGTGCCATTGGAGACGGTGAGCACGATGGGTCTATGAGAGGGGTGGGAAACGAGCTGACGGAAGGGGCTTGGGCGGGGTGGTTGCTGAGGTGGGAAGTTGTGGCTTGGGGGGTGTGTCAACAGTGGCGGAGTACGGAATCAGGTGTGGTAGCGGTGACGGAGTGTGAAAGTGGGTGGGGTTGTGGTGGCGGAGTACAGAATTGGGTGCGGCAGCAGTGACGGAGTACAAAATTGGGTGTGGTGGATGAGGCGGAAAAGCAGCTGTGCTTGCAGCTGAGGAAGCTGGAGGCGGAGACAGTCGACCAAGCGAAGGCGTACCAGGTTCATCGGCGTTGAGGGATCGACTCTCCGCCTTCTCCGGCGGCTCAGTTTCACCTCAAATTGCAGTTATGAAGGTGAGTTCGCATTTTTCTGTTTTCTAAGAAAGTGTATAATTCGAGAGATGGCGAGATTTGAAGTTTTGAAGAATTGGACATTTTTTCAGAATAATATGTGTAGCAAATTTATCAAATGCAGTCGATTGGTTTCATTTTGTAAGCTCGGTAATTTTTGTTTCTGATGTGACAAGGTTTTTGGCAGGGCGTGGTTGTGCGGTGGTAGTGGTGGTTGTGCAGCGGCAGCGGCGGAGTAGGGCGGCTGTAGCAGCAGAGCAGGGCTGAGGAAGAAACACCACTTTTTTTTTGTTCTAGGGGGGGTAATTTTGTCATTTTAATTTATGTTCATGTATGAATTTACTTAGTCAATGCTGAAAATAGGCATTTTGGGTATATCAACACAAATGTTTCGAAAGTTAAGGTTAGATTGACACATACAATAATTAGTTAGAGTTAAATTGATAATTTCTGAGATTGCAGGGTTATATTGACACTTTCAACCTAAAGTCGGGGTTATAAATATAAATAACCCTTTTATATTTAAAGAAGAAAAAGGGTAGTTGCAAGTTACAACAAAATAATGGGAGGGGAAATAATTTAAGCGGTTATACTGATAAGGAATCCTTCTTCCTCCCCCCACAGTCCAAGGAGATCGGCGACTTACGATTTGGCTGAATCTGGCGGCTCTGCAAATTGCAGTTTCACCGCCTATGATTTCTTCCCTCCCAAAACAATACCGCAATACGGAATCACCAGATTTCTCTCTGACCTAATGCAGAGCCGAGCCTCCATTTTTACTAAAATCAAACGGAGCCATTTCACAATTTTTCCTCTGAACTAAAATGGCGGGAAAAGGAAAGGGTATATTTGACCTTTCCTGTTCAGGTCACACTGCTTTCTAGGGCTTATGAAGGCAGTGTGAGGAAGTAGGAAACGAACAATCTCATTAGTTTAAGAATGAGGCGGAGGCGTTGGCGGCGGAGGGAACGGGTGTTCTCGAGGGTGGTTGCCTCTCTCACGCCGGCGCTCCGCCGATGATCTCAAAATCACCTTCCGATTCAATCAAACAACCCTCGCAGTTGGTCCGATAAGGCTGTGAAGATACCGTTTTTCAAGTAAGAAAATCAGAGTGAAGGATGAGCTAATTCCATGTCTTGGTAGGGCAGTCCAGTGGACTGCAACCATGGTGGTTTAGCTCATTTTTCAATTGATCTCTGACAGAAGGCGAATCTGAGCCTCCATTTTTATGTCCCAAAACGACGTCGGTTTGTGAAAAGTCTCAGAAAGGATGCAAATGAATGAGGCGGCGGTGGAGTTTGGGATTTCTCCCAGGGCGGTTACCCCTCTCCGTCTAGCCTGTGATTTCGCTGGATGAAAACCCTAACCGCCCTTTAAGTATTATTATTAGAGAAAAGTGCATGTATAACCCTATAAGCCTACCTGTGCTAATATGATGTTGGAACTGGTAGAAATTGTTCATGGTTGGAAGACGGAGGGAACAGTAGATTACTATGAGGCTGTGATGATATTTCTTTGTTTGGGTATCCTTTCTGAGCAATGGCATTCCAGATTATCTGACGCGTAACTTGGCTGGGCAAATCTCTGAAGGCATTTCACATGCAACTGTTGATTTGCAGCCATGGCGTGGTTGGTTTCTCTGTATGCTTCTTAAAAACAGATCTGAGCCTCCAAAATTTGTTTTTAAAATGTGATCTCTATTGTAGTCTTTTCGTTCTCATTCCTGATGATTGCACATATTGATGTTTTGTACATATTGATGGCAGTTTCTTCTGGTAGATGGACTTTTTTTTCCAGGCCTCCGACTGCTGAGCTGATGTCAGTTTATAGTTTACATTTTGGTCAGGAGACATTGTTCAATTCACCGGTGTAGGAAGATTCCATGGCTGAAGGTCAAATGGTGTTGAAGATTTGTGAAATAAGATGTATTGCATTGATTAAGAACAGGCCTTGGGTTTCCTGTTTATTAGAGGCTTTGCTTCTTGTAATAATACTGGTTCAGGAATTTCATAGACTAGTGGCTTTCAGGAATTTTCAACAGCATGGAATATTACATTGATGTATCACATGGATTCTTGAATAATAGTTAGTTGAAAGCAACATTTCATGTTTTCATGGTTCTTGATACATTGCTCATTGTCTTGTATATATATTTACCATTTATGACAGCACTTATGAATTTAATCACGAAATCTTCTCAAGTTAAAAAGGGGAAGAATGATTGTACTTCTGGATGTATTACAATTAAGTAATCATGTTTGATGTTACCATCTAGTTAGCATGTTAAGTACTACAGTCATTGCAGCAATGGTGAACAATGTGTTGCTTGGAATTGTCATGCCTGCAGATTTCTTGTCTGCAGCCGGAGGAGATCCGGGCAAGGCATCAGCATGTGGGGATCCGGGAGTTGTGGAATCTGCAGCCTTGGCAACAGGAGGTAGTGCAGGGTCTTCAATGTCTGCAGATTGGAGGAGTGGTGGTGCAGCTGCTGGTGGTTTTGCTAACTCCAGGCTGGTAAACATGCTACCTGGGTCGATGGGCAGTATTGTGAATGGAAGGTTGGAGTTCGGATCCGAGCAGGGAGACTCTGAAGCAGCATAAGACCACCAAGTAAGTTCCGAAAGATCAGAAAATCATGTATCTCATAGATGGATGCTAAGAACAGCATAATTATTCACTTATTTTCTTTCACAGTGTCTATGAGCCTGAATCTTTTGTTAGTGAATGAATGTAACCATATATGCTGAACCTTTAATGTTTGCTTAAGTTTGTCTTTAGCAGTTTGCCAATGTATGCAGAAGATCTACAAATAATTAGGAAGACTTCTTTTAATTCTTTGATGCTACTAGAACAAGAAGGTGCAGGTCATAAGACCCTGTATCGGTATGATAGTTGCTAAACTCTCTCTAATTCAGTGACTTTCTTTTCTATCAAGTGTGACTATGTCTGAATTTCTGGCTCAGCTAAAGAATGCAATCATGGATGCTGAACTGAACTTGTAGTGTTGTTTGCTTAACTTTTGCATAACTTCAGCCAGTACTTACTCATGTATGCATAAGACTAACAAGTAACAAGTCCGCTCCGAATAATCAGAAGGTCTGTGAAGTTCATTTATGCATGTAAGAACGGGACAATGCAGGCATAGAAGCTCATATTTGTACGAGTGTCCAAGAAATCCATATGAGGTCTGATTAAATCTGAGTCTTTGCTTAGTGAATGAATGCAATCATGTATGCTGAATTGAAGACTCGTAATTTGTTTGCTCGAGGTTAATTTGTTGTTAGAAAACTTACTCATGTATGCACTTGCTGTGGCAGGGAAGTCTGTGATTAAACCATCAACTCCTTTCTGAGTCAAAGTTGCAAGTTCTACGTAGGGATCTGCATAGTAATCAAACAAGAAGTTCTCGAACTCATTTCTGAGGATGCCAACGTACACTGATACGTTCTCAGCGTGCATGACATCAAGAAGATTGCTGAAGTTCGAGGACATGTACATGGGGGAACCGTAGTCCATCACAATGCCATTCCTGAACACTCTGATCCCATCGGCGTATTTCTTGACTTCCTGGGCTGTTTCTTTCGTTGCACCACTGATATCTTTGTCGATTACGAGTACTTTATGGTAGCTCTTGATGCCCTGGAACTTGGAAAGCACCGAACTGTCTTCAGATTGAATCAACACCTTTTTAGTAGCTTCCTTATCCAAACTGGCATTGCTCAAGGCAGTGGTTACGGTGCCAACTATGTCCAGCCCTTTTGATGCCAAGTAAGCAGCATGCTGAGGAAAATAAAAAAATTGAGTTGCAATAGTGCTTTAATAGTAAATCTGGATACAGTCAGTTTGTGGAATACAAATCTGCATTTATATTCCAAGTTTTTGAAGGAAATTGAAATGAGAGAAGAAATCTTACATCAATGCTAATCATTACTCCTGGAAGTGCACTTTTCTTAGCAATATCTAAGAAATCAGTTAGACTGACCAACTTCCCAGCATTCTTGTTTGCAGGATTTCGGACAAGAGGGGTATCGAAAACACTCAAAAGTTGGGCTGAAAGGAAAGACAAGAGAAGGTTTCAAGAAAACGGGAAACTAAGAATGAGAGTAAGAAATTCTCCTTGTTACTGATTGTGTCTCAGAAGCTTACGTTTTAGTGTTTGAATTTCATCCCATGTGAGATCGAAGGCAAATATTCCATTCTTAGCTTGGATTTCAGTAACCTGCGTAGACCGGTCCAAGAAAGAGGCAGCTGCAGTGGTTGTTCCTGTAAGATCAATGGAAGGCAAGCAGAAGAGGACTCCATCCTTCGACATTTGAACAGAAC
>JAULKK010000001.1:15440781-15451582 GCA_032355705.1 Rubia peregrina | reverse complement strand
AGTCTAATGCCCTAGAGCATCTAACTATCCAGCAGGTAAAGCATCTATAACTTGCATCAACCAGAACTATAATGTCCCAGCCAACCGAAATCTACCAGTCTAATTCCGTTCACAGAGACGCCGAGAGTATGTCGTCAAGACTACTCCGACTCGGATTTCTCCTACACCGTTACAAGAGTATAGACTGGAAGCCCAAGGGGTTTTCCATCTGGCCAGTTAATCCAGTTACAGAGGAAAACAAACAGATAGACATAGAATACTTGATAAATTAGTCCAGATAATTATGCAAAAATACCCAAATGAAGCACATATCCCATCTGACAGGAATAAAAAAAGAAAAAGAACCCAAAACCAGAAAACAACCAGATCCTCTCCTGGAGGCGGCGGCCTACGGCGGCGGCACGGCGGCGCGTGACGGTCGACGCGCCGGTGGAGCTGCGTCAGAAACAGCCGAGCGTGTGGCCGGCGAAGCGCATATGCGCGATGAAACGCCAGTTAGTTCACTCGGCGACGGACTCACCGGCGCGTGGCGGCTCGTGGCGGCCCGGAGCTTGTCATAAAATGGCCCTTTTTTGCCAGATCTCTCCAAGGAGCTTGGATCGGGTATCATCCCTTGTTTTTCCGGATCTCACCAAGCTTTCATGTCGGCAGTCTTGACCGGAAGAGCCGCCGCCGGCGAACAGGAGCGATCTATTTTTACTTTATAAATCTTATTTTATTCACGTAAATCCAGCCACCTAAATATTTATACCAAGTTAAGTTTGAGGCCATTAACCAACTAATAATCATATCAAGGCCCGTAATCCTTTTGCAATTAGCTCAACCGTACTTCAATTCATTAAATATTAGAATTAGGTATTCGTCTTCTTTTCACTTACTTCGTCCCCGCAACAAACTTTCTACTATTTGTTTTGCTCAATCTTTTATTCAAACGTGGCGACTTCTTTTGATGTGAAAAATCAGGTTTTGCATGAGGGATGTCATAAATAATGTCAAAAGGTACAAATAACGGTCAATTTGGGGGTTTACTGGGGGAATTTAACTCCCTTTGTCCCAAAAATAATTGACTCACTTTTTATTTTCGTCTGTTCCACATAAAATGACACATTTTAATTCTTACCCAAAATGGTAAAGAATATGTTCGTAAAATTCCAACAATTCTCTTAAATTTCAACAACTTTTTGACCGAACCCACAATTTTTCCAAAATATTCGTACTTTTTCAAAACTATTATCTACCACATCAGCTTGCATAAAGTACCCAGCCAAAAATGTATGTGTCAATTATTCCAAGACTGAGAGAGTAGCTAGAATGAAAGACTACATATGGAAAGTTTAAAAATTGGAAATTGAAAATGAAAGTAGAAAGTTTATTGTGGGACAAAGGGAGTAGTAACTTATACTCCCTCCATACAACTGAACTTGCACACCAATCATTATCACGTTGTTCAAGAAGCATATTTACGTTTGTTTACCTACGTATAATGACGACAAATAAAAAGTTCAATACAACACAAGAAGCCTATTAGGAGACCTTTTTTTTGAAAGATTACGTACACGCAACCAAATTACATGCTAATATCATAATCTATGACCTAATTAGGAGACACCAACATTAAATCTATTGAAACTCAGTGGAGTCTGAAACTCCATCTATTTGAATAACTATTAGGAAACTTATATAGGGATACTTGTATAAGAAGCGTCCTGACAAATGTACGTTAGGACGCTTATAAAATTAAACGTTCTAATATTGTGTTACACATATTAAAAGTGTCCCAATATATATATATAATTAGGACATTAAAAAGTGATAAAAATATTAAAACTATTGAGACATTTATAAGTGTCTTAATAGATGTATATTAGTAGGACGCTTATAAATTAAACGTCCTAATACATATGTAATTACTACATTTAAAAATGACATAATATAATAAGAGGCATAAAAAAACCCTATATCTTGTCCATATAATCGCTTAATATAGCAGACCCAAGATCTATGTAGACTCACGATAATGAGACGTTTTAGAAGTGTCATATGAATGGAAACATTCCAATAGAGGCATATTAAGACACTTTTTAATATCCTAATAAGGTTTTTGTGTTGTACTGGTTGATATGTAGAAGTTACTTGTTATGATAAATTCAACAATATCATATACTCCCTCCGTTTCACTAAGAGTGACACACTTACCTTATTGAGATTTTTTTTAAATGACACACTTTCCATTTTTGGCAAGATTCCTCCAATCTCATCAACTCATTCTACTTTTTACTTTATACATTCAATTTCAGCCACTCATTTTTTTCACATTAATCCAAGAGGCTAAACCTAGTGCGCTACTCTTAATGAAACGGAGGGAGTACAATAATTTTTTTATTCATTATATCTATTTAAATATGCGGTCAAACTTTAATAGAGAATAATGTCAAAAAAGTAAGAGTGCAAATTCAATTGGGGCGGAAGGAGTAGTAATTGTGTCTTACATAAAGGTGCACTGGAATGTATTTGGTCAGACACAAAACTCTTGACCATTTCAGTTCAATTGATAAATAAATTTCTGAAGTCTTATTTTCTTAATTAATACTTACCTTACAATGTGAAAATACAATGTGGATTGACACTTGCTAATGGTTCTTACTAAACTTGTAGTCATTTTTATTCAATTATACTTAGCCCACCAACTGTCAAACTTCAACCTACAAGCATACATGTGACGTGAGTTTACACTCGTAACACAAATATCCGATGTAAATTGACACTCGGTGAAACTCACGTGCAAAATTAGTGAATTGTTAAATCAGGCAATGAACTATGGATTGTGATTTTGAAGCGGTGGCATAATGGCAGGACTCCAGAAATGATGGTGGTGGTGGTCGACTGGCGATGATAGTGTTGTCAGCCGTAGTGGTGGTGCTGGTGATCAAACGGTGGTGGTCGAGGTTTTTCAGTAGCATGCGCAACGAAGAGGTGATACTAACCGCACCAAGCACAGACTTTAGCAAAGTAGGCAAGAGTGCTTGAGCACACCCCATCACCGTCGCTCAAGTGCACCAAACAATGGGGTGACATGGTAGATGTGGTCAACGGGGGAACTAGGGGCGAGCCGGTGCGGCCGCCCCCCAACTCCGGTGAATGAAAGGTAAATATGCACCCCCTGGCCCAGAAACCGCCCTGCCCTGCCCCTCCTCACATTTTGATCTAGTTCCGCCACTGGATGTGATGACAGGTGTAGGATAATTTATGACTGGGTGGGAATGACAGGGAAGGTATGGTGGCAGGTGGAGATGATTTTCCAGGCTAGTAGTGGTTCCGATGAGAGGTTGTGGATAGGGGAGAGAGAATTTTGTCTCCTTTTCCAAATATTTAGACTAAAATTCAGTACTATATGTACACATATTAGGACATGAATCAGTAAAATACACAACTCACAAACCTGAACGGTACGAATTCACAGTCCAAGTGACCACAACAATTAACTAGGCCAGAGGAACCAAAAATGAAATCCCCCATTCCCCTTGCATTTCCTGACTTGATTGACACCTGCGTAACTTATGGCAATAAACGTCAATATAGTTGTGCCGTTTTAGGAAGTACGGTATCCCCACAACCAAAATCCAGAAAAAAGGGCATAGGGAAAATAATGCAATGTGTACAACACTCAAAACACGGAGGAGAAAACACAACGGATGGAATACACAACTCGTCAAATTACAAAGACACTTTTCATGATTTTCAGATGATCAAATTTAAGAAAGTCAATCCCAATCTCGAAACAGAGTCAAGAAAACTATGATAGATCAATGATGATATGGATCCGTAGATATATGAAGAACACATGGAATCGCCAGGTTAACAGCTCCCCTTCACTCCAGAAGATTTACAATATGGTACAGCATTGATTAGTTTTCTTCGCCTGCTTGTAGAACATCTGCAGCAACAATGACAAAATAAGCTAGTATTTTAGAAACCCAGACATATATAAAAAAGAATAGCAGGAATTTGCTTCATATTTCAAAACATGGCAACATGAGAACAGCACAAGCAGAAGCACTTAATTCTTAAAACAGCCTATCCCTGTGGTTACATGTAATGAACTATGCATAAGGGAATACCTTGCCCAAAACCTAGTGTATTTACATAAGCAAGGATATTTTCCCAATAGCGAAGTTCATCAACATATAACTAACCTGTGAAGCTGCACTAAGGTCTGAACTCTTTGAAACCAAATTATCCAGCTTCTCTCCTCGTGCAAGAACACTGTCAATAGTCTTGTGCTGAATTGAAGGAAGAACAAGGAGTGAGATGGCAAGATGAGAGAGGGTAAAGAAAAGTAAGAGGGAGGGAAACTGGCAAAGTTTCTCTGAGACTCAAACTCATACTACAAGATGTACTATCATCCATAAGTGGGATGAAGGCTTGGTTGTTGGCCAAGTTCTTTTCATGGTTTCACTGGGATGCAAATCCATAAGACCATAAGTCAACAAAACAAAAGGATGTATTTGCTAGATCATTACTAGTTTCAACAAATGTTACAAATCCATAGAAAAACTAACAGCTACGTGAAAATAAAAAACTTTTTTACCTCTGGGGTTACAGTATCTGAGTTTACCCAGTAATCATATTCCATACATGACCCTACATTTTTAGAAGGTATGAACTCTTGCTAGATGGCAAAATATTGATCCACTTATAGTAATGTGAGATGCATATATCGAGGAAAACAATGCAAGAGCAGTGGTCGATGAACATGGCTCCCTTTTTTGGGAAATACTTTTAGTATCTAGTCTTAATTTTGTTATATTATTCTTAAAAATTACCTTAGCATCCCTTAATTTATGAAAATTTATATCAAGCCCCCCATCCACCACTTGCACGAGTAGCATTTGTCAACTTTATTGAAACAATCACCAAGATTGTTCTCATGCCTATCAGGCTATAACCACCACTATGGCATTGACTAAACAATTGTTATACAAACCACAAATATTTACCGAACTTTTTGATTGTAGGAGACACAATTCACAAAGAATGTCAACTTCTAAGGACACCTCCACCAATATGAATTTGTGAAGGGTAAATCCGATGTTATATTCTATGCTAGTCATTTCGTTCACAATTCATTGATAACTAAATATAAATAATGATGCTGGAAGCCAATAAAATTGATTTCCAAACTTAATCTGGTGCCTAGATCTAAACTAAATTGTCAGAAGAGCAGGCAAAGTCAATTCTAACATAGAGACCACTCTTTCCATCAAACCAACTCAATAGAGTGAAATATGGATTAAATACAAAGGCCCCCATAGAACTGGATGA
This sequence comes from Rubia peregrina, assembly GCA_032355705.1. NCBI lineage: Eukaryota > Viridiplantae > Streptophyta > Magnoliopsida > Gentianales > Rubiaceae > Rubia > Rubia peregrina. Next base: position 15,446,260 of record JAULKK010000001.1, on the reverse strand, counting down.
TATTGAAGTCCTTGTGCATCAAAAGACTTGAAAAGTACAAAACTAAAAAGTAAAGCAATGATATTATTCTATGAGTTTGACCATGCCATATGTCATTAAATGAAATATGACCATTATACCAGCCAAAGTTTTATTTGAAATTTCAAGCAGGCTTTAAAAGCATTCAAGTAAATCAGATTCCTTCCTCTATTGTTTATATATTTCTATGATAAGAGTATACACGTCTTATGCTTAAACTAAACTATTGAAGTCAAAAGTTTTCCTAAGAAGAATTGAAAGTACAGAAAAATCTCATAAACCAACAGATAATCCATGCCGGGAAAGGAATTATCAAGTTTGAGTGGGGGAAACTCACAAGAATAATTTTTGTCTCGTCCAACTCCCTCTGAATCTTCAACAGTTTGTCAGCTTCAGCAGGATCCTAAATGAGAGAAAGTCAAAAGACCAGAAAAAACAGTCAAAATCTGATTTACGACAAAGTATCACTCCATTAAATAATACATACTACAAATTTTAACTAGTAAACAGATATGTGTCACTTCACGTGCCTGGAACCTGGATATAGCTTCAGCCAAGTACGGCCACGTTTCAGTACTATCAGTTTCTGCTCTGTTCCATGCATCACCAAAGGCTTTTTGGTACTCATCCAAAACCTGAAAAATACATTGTCATCCGTTCAGTAATTTTCTAAACAAAGTCCAATTGACAATAAAGGTTACACAACAGAAAAAACAGACCTTGTTCAAAAGGGAAAAAGCACTTCTAACAGGGTAGTGAGTATCCATAAAACCCAATGCGCACAAGCCATTCCGATTGTAAGAGTGCACCATATACTCTAGCAGAGGTTTAAGAAAAACACACTCAATTTGAAGGAATATAACAAGTAGCAATCAGAAAAGCAATACGGCCTGCCCAATGCCCTTACCCTTTAACACAACAAAGAGAAAGATATCAAATCTACTAAGTGATGAATTCCCTAGCATGGGGAAAAACATTTCACATGCATAGCTTGAAACTTGAAAGATAAGATGAGCACTAGGCATGATGTTCATATGGATTACAATTTGCCATCACGTTTTCACTAATCGTTATATATAAACATAAACGAAACATAATAATTTGTCTAGTTTCCTGGTAAAGGTGAAATCCTTCAATCAATTTAGTAGTTCACGAGGACCAATCCAGAGGACGGAGAAGCAATTCTAACAGATATAACAGTACAATCAATTCTAACAGATTTAACAGTACAACCAGATGAAGATCAACGCAAACAGCACAGATTTCTTGACAAGTTCAATACTAAACATTCCATACATCTAGCTATAGTCAGATAAAAAGAATCAACCAGATCATGCTCAAGAAAACACAAATGCACAATTTTCAAATCACTCGCTAGATAAAGTTCAAGCCCTAGCGGAATCAAATACACATCAGACCGGAGTTCCGGTGGACGTACCTTCCTGCTGGACGGACTGACGCTGTCCCGGCGGGGTGCGGCCGGCGAATGTCCGGCCAAAAAAGACGATGAATTCCTTGACGCTGGATCTCTGGAAATAACCGAATTGGCTGACGTCAGAGGCGTTGGACAGAATCACGGGATCCTTGGAGCCGTCCGGCCAAACTCTCAACACCAACAACGCCGTGATCTTCATCCTCTCAAATTGATTTCTTACGAAAAAAATCCCCAAATCTTGGAGGGTTATACTCTGCGTATTGGAAAACAGGGAAGGAAAGCAAGGAAAAACACAGAGTCACAAAGTAATCGAATTTAAATTGTGGTTTGAAATTGAAGATGGCCTCGTTCTTTCCAAATTCTCTTTCTTAGCTTCGGGAATAAGAATGAAAGAAGCTTTTTGTTTCGATAAATAGCAACTTTGAATGGCAAAATATTGGGGGAAAGACGGTCTTTTTTCTCATGTTTAATTAGAATAATAAAAGGTAAAAAAATTTATTTGTGTAATAGTTATAAAGTTTATAATTCGATTCAGGTAACCCAAATTTTTATTTTTTACAATTTGCACTTTAAATCTTGATCTTTTCATTACTTATGGAAAAATTGTATTTCAAGAGACAAACTTACTTTAAATATATTCCATTTATTTTATTTGAAAAATAAAGAAAAAGGTTTGGTACCCTCCCATTTCCATATAAATGCAAGAGAAAAAAAGAGTTTTTAAGTCTATATTTTGGTTGAAAGTGCAGAAATGACTTTGTAAATTCGAAAGTGTAAAATTAACCATGGATTTTGTTGACCAAAATGTCAACGGTTAAATTGGTCAGAAATTGTCAAAATAACCATTTAACACTTCTGTTGATTTTTTTAAAAATAAAATAGTGAAAGACAATAATACCATCCATTCTTTTTTTTCTCTTATTTCTCTCTTTTCTGCTTTCCAATCAACGTTCTAATGAAACCCAGATCAAAACCACCCTCTCTAACCGGCGCTGCTCCCTAATCGTCGCCCAGTAAAATTCCTTAGCATAGTAAAATTTTCTAGTACTTCGTAGTATAATTTTTCGCTTGTTAATTGCTGACACAACACTGGATATCATTTTCCGTACTACGATGGCAAGCTTATGCTTCCACCACCACATGTCGTCGCTGCACTTCACGCCTCTCCAATCGAAAACTAGATCTCATCGGCGGAGGGGGTGTGAGATGGGGCTAGGGTTTAGGCGGAGGTGGTGGACGGCGCAGCTGAATTCCGACTTAGGATTGGGTTAAAATCAGCTTGGATGAATTAAGATTTGGTGATTTCCAAAATCTCGGAGAGGACAAATCGAATGAGGAATTGAGGCAAAATTGATTTAGGCATTAGGCATGGGCTAGATGGACATTTTGCATTTCAATCTCTTTTTTTTCTTCTAATTAGAGGATCATTTTGGTCTTTCATATGAAATCAGAGACTTGCTGACTAACAAGTCAGACGAGACCATGGTTATATCAGCACTAAAAGAATTGGGGGTTATATATGCACTTATCAAAAAAAAACACAGATTCAACAGAGAACCTCAATAAAATTACAAAACTGAATCATATTCAACATATAATCTATAACCTTAATAAAACCTCAAACTCAAACTTAATTGAATCTCAAACCTTAAATCCTCATAAAATCTCAAATAGCAAAATAGGAGATGATATGGTGGCAATGAAAATTGCGATGGAAGCGAAGACGTCGGTGGCAAGGGGTTATCGGTGACAGCGAGGAGCTAATGGGGGAAAAGTGTGCGATGGCGAATGAGGCTGATGAGGAGAAGGGAGATGCAGCGAAATCTAGAAGAAGGAGATGCGCATGAGAAGAAAAGGAGGCGCATGAGTGAAGGTGAAGAGAAGAAGAAGAGGCGTGTGGGTGAAGGTGAAGGAAGAAAGGGGCAAAAAAATGTCAAGTATTGAAAGAAATCCTATTTTTAGTGTGTAGACCAAATAAACAAATAAAGTTGGTTCATTAAAGGCGATTTCTCAAGAATTGCCTTTAATTACATCCGAACTGTTGGGGGAAATGTTGTAATATTGCATTCCAATGGAATGACAAAATCACGCTTGAATGATTGTGATAAAAAAAGTGCTTGGATATCGATGGGAGTCGCATTATGTACGCTTTCCTTAAAGAGTAATTCGATCATATCACAACATTGGGTTACACAAATCCCCTCCGAGGATAAAATAATTGAGAAACCCTTCTGTTCTAGACTTGAATCATGAGAATACTTTTGAAACTGTGCTTGTGGTTGTTGCGTATGTCTCAGGAAATTCTGAGAATTTCCCTTGTGTTTTATGTGTATTCTTCATGTATATCTCTACCATGCATATGTATGCACACATGGATATATAGAGAACAAGTGTCATAAAACGATGCAACAATTCATCATACTACGACAAGCCACGTAGTTATCAGAATTGTAAGGATGTATCTTTCCACATCTCAGGATAATGCAATAAACTCCTTTACTTGCAAGAGGAGTTAGGCATGATGCCAACACTGTATCCGTACACAATCCTTAATCTATTCTCATCCTTCCAATCAAGGAATAGGCACTACACACCACCACCGTTAGAATTATAAAAAAATCCGAAGTTACTTCTTTCCACACTCTAGGACAAGACATGTTGGTCATTAGAGTTCTAACCAACACAATTTGAATACTTATCCTAAAACGGTAAAGTCATACTACCTCCATTTTTCTGGAAGTGACATCATAGTCTTAGATGGTTGGATTTTGGTGAATGAAATTAGTGGATGAAATTGAATTTAGAAAGGAGAACGTAGAATGAATGGATGAAATTGAAGGAATTTTTCCATAAAAGAAAAGTGTGTCAAATCCAAAAAGAAAAAAAGAAAGTGTGTCACATATAATGAAACAGAGAGTAGATAGTTTATACAAGTGTGTCATCCGCACCACCGAACTTGTTTTAACGTCCTGAGGTCACAAAGCACCAACACGAACCACATTTAAAATGGAAAGGAGCCAAAATAGAGGGTTCTAATCTTCCCAATGCCCATTTCTAAACATATTGACGACAACGCCTTCGTCTAACGTATAGAGGTTTCTTCACTAGTATCTTCGCCTTCGATCCTGTCTTCCAAATGTAATATTGACTATGACTTTTGTGTATTTATCTTTTAGCCATTGAGGCTATATATTAAAATTGTGATATTTAGCTAACGTCTCAGTGTAAATGGATTTATTCCACTTCTTATGTTGTAATCACACATTATGCCAAATTGAACTAGAAAAAAAAACCTAGTCATTAATTCGGTAAGGCCTTCTTTCTAATATGAATCCTTAATGTAGTTTCTTTTCTATTCAACTAATTACTTAGGATTCATATTATTTATACGAACTATGAGTATTTGGGAATTATTGGGCATTCGCTATGAATGAATTTTCTCTGTAGTTTAACACGTCTAATATCTTTCCTTTAACTTTATCTCTTAATCCATTAAATTTTATACTCATTTTTAATAAACTAATGTATTCTCATAAGATTAAATTATTTTTTGGTCTCCTACATACCATCGTTTATCATCTTTTGGTCCATGAGAGCAAAATCACATTTTTAGTACCCTACAAATCCAAAGTGAAAATTTCGGTCCCCAAAACCATATTCCGGTTGGTTTTCAGGTAATCCGATATAATTTCAAATATAGTCAGGGGTTATTTTCACAATTTTATAATTAAAAAATTTCAATAAAAAACATTATAATTCAATTTTAGTTTCCATTTTTCCCTAATTCTTTCCACCCCGGTTTTACTTACTTCGGTCGCACCTCCATCTCCGGCCACACCTCCATATCTGCCCCGTCGTTCCTTGTCATCTCCCCGTCATTCTCCTCCCAGCCACCACCGGAGAAACCCACCCCATGTCGTTCCCCTCTACCTCGCCCTCTATGCCAGAAACCCGTCGTCACCCCATCGCAATCCTAGAAACCCCACAACCACCACCCCAGAAACCGTTTGCCACCACCCCAGAAAT
>JAULKK010000001.1:15430109-15440681 GCA_032355705.1 Rubia peregrina | reverse complement strand
CTTTTTACGAATGTGCTGATATAACCCTATAAGTTTTAGGAATGTGCTGATATAACCCTATCAGTTTTCACAATGTGTTGACACAACCCTACTTGTTACGGCGGCGGTGTAACAGTGGTTCGACGGTGGTCCGACTAACTATAAGGGTAAATTTGTCAACTCAAATTCATATTTTTACACTAAGGGTATTTTGGATATTTTACATACATTCAATGCCGGAAAATGGAAGTCAATGCCGAAAATGGGGGTCTGAGGGTTATATTGGCACTTACATTAACTAGTTAGGGTTATTTTTGCACTAAAAAATATCTGAGAGTTATATTGGTATTTAGTCAAGTGGGTAGAGTTATATTGGTATTTAGTCAAGTGGGCAGAGTTATATTGGTATATATCCCTATATATATGTTCAACAACTATTACAATTAACATCCAATATAACTAGCATCAAATGATTAATTAATATTTTCCAAATTATCTAAATTACATGTCACATGTCAACCATATTGATCGTTTGCACTATTACAAATTAGAAATTCAATAAAACTGTAATATTGCCTTCAAAAATATTAACTATTCGATCAGGACGGATAACAAAATTACTATGTGGAGATTAATCTCACACGTAGTCAATATAAAAAACATCAATTAAAATAAATCGTTGTTCTCCATCTCCCCATAATGGGAAGATAGAGAAGAGAAAATGAGAAAAGTGCATATATAACCCTATATAATTCATATAAGTGCAAATATAAGTTTTTGATAATTGAAAGTGCTAATACAACCCTAAATAATAAATGAAACTGCAAATATAACTCTTTCCGGCAATTTTTAGCTAAAATTTTGTGAAAATACATTTTTGTCCTTCTGAAAAAAATAAAAATAAAATGACATTGTTGCCATTGGTATCATTAATACCCTAAATATTGTTGTTGGACCGCCACCGCTCAGCTGTTGGACCATTGCTACACTGGCGGTGTAACAAGCATGGTTATATAACCATATTATGAAAACAGATAAGATTAAATCAGCACATTTCTAAAACTTATAGGGTTATATCAGCACATTTTAAAAAATGTAGGGTTATATCAACACATATACTATAAAAACAAAGTGTCATATTAGTACAAAATCAACGGCAATCACACGCAATCACCATTTCAACCTTTTCTACCAATCGCTGATGTTCCAGAGTGTAATTCCAATGGCAAAGGAAGAGCATTGGCGAGGTTGACGCAACAGACGTTTATGTGGAGGTGCGGGAACCTTTCAAAAATTGTATCTTCGTCCAAAATTCCCCTTAATTCACTAGATTAATGCAATGTTGATTTTGATTCTGTGGTTTTCTTTTGCTTGCCGTCATATGAATAAAGATATGTGGCATATATGGTAATAGAATATAAGGGTTATGATGATATTTTGTTTATTTTGTTATGTTTAATCAGGATTGATTATTGGATGACCTTTGGTGTTGTGTGTAGTTATTATTTTTGTTGTGTTTTTCAACCTAGGGTTTTAATGGTGTTGGGTTCTTAAATGAGGCTAGGATATGTGATAAAGGTGTTTAATACGAATGTGTGTGTTATGATGTCAAATTTTATGGTGTATGTGATATTGTTATGATGTGATAATGGTGTATACTATGATGCAGTTGCCCGGTAGGGCCAATGGAGTGTATTACTACCTTCATTTCGTTATATGTGACATCATATCCTTAGGTGTTTGGATTTATGTGAATGAAATGTGTGGATGAAATTAAATTTAGAAAGAGAAAAATAGAATGAGTAAATGAAATTGAAGGAATCTTGCTATAAAAGGAAAGTGTCTCAAATGCACAAAAATAACCAAAAATGGAAAGTGTGTCACATCCAATGAAACGGAGCGAGTACCATACACTTTGCTTTTTATAATACGTGTTCATATAACCCTACACTTTTTATGAATGTGCTGATATAACCCTATAAATTTTAGAAATGTGTTAATATAACTCTATCAATTTACTTAATGTGCTAATATAATCCTAACTGTTACGGTGACTGTTCGACGGCGATCTGGCGACGGCTAATGGTATATTTGTCCCCCCAAACCCAACTTTTGGTCTGATGGCATTTTAATTTATTTATTTTTGGGTTGGGTGGGGGTGTACAGTCAATGCCGGACTTCTCATTATAGTGTTATATTTGCATTTTTATCAACTAGTTAGCATTATTTTTGTAGTTTTAATTATATGAATTGTATATTTGCATTTAATAAGTATATTAGTTTATATTTGTGTATATCTCAAAGAAAGTTGAAAAAAAAAGTAGGATTTGTTTGGAGAGAAGGAAGAGGCTTGTTGAAGAAAATTAAGGCCTATTTTTCACCTACTGTAAATGAACTAAACTTAACCAAGGAAAAAAAACTCAATTTAATTAAATATAAAAGATTAATTAAGCTGAATTAAATAACCTCGGTCGTTTCGTTCTATGAGGTGATAAATGTCATAAATTAGTAAAAATACCTTTGAAAATAATTTTTGAACATAACATTTAGATCTAATTGAAATTTACTAGATTCCATTTAAAATAAACAAAGCTCTGCATTGTACCGAATTTCTGCATCTCACATAATCCCATCATTTCATGGTTCACAGTCTACTTTGTTGCAGTTAAGTTGGGAAATTTTTCCCCCCTCCATTTCTTCATTCATGTTTCTTGTTTAGGGGCAAGCTACCAGATTTACAAGGCCTACACTAAAACCCACCATACTCTAACTCCTAATCTGGCCCGGCCCGATCCAACTGCATTTCTCACAGAGCCGGTAAGGACTCGGGCCGCCAGGCCAGATCCGAGTAGTCCGACCCGTCCACGTCATCGAAAAACCCGAGACTGTTCCCCTCGGTAAGCCCGCCCACGACGTCCAAATCGAACGGGTCGTAACCCGGTAACTCGTCCTGGAACCCGGCCATGCCGTCGAAGGCGTCCACAGCTACCTCATTGACGGGCTCCGTCTCGGTCTGAGTCTGGGTCCGGGTCTGTTCTCCGGCGACGGTGGTGGAAGACGGCGGAAGGCCTAGCTCGTCGTCGGATGCACCAAGGAGGAACCCGATATCCAGCTGAGGCGCGCCGGGAAATGACGTCACCTGGAGAGTTTTGGAAGGCGCCGACGACTGGAGAATCTCCTCCTCGAAGCTTCTGATGACGGAGTCAAGCTCCTGAGTCTCCGGCACCGTCTCCGGCTCGTTGAGGATGTCCAAAATGTCCTTCCGGAGCTTCGCAACCTCCGGCGAGGCGAACTCGTCGCCGTCCTCCGCTCCATTCAAGGCATTCCCGGAATCAATCTGACGGACTTCCGACACCGGCGAGCGGTCCCGAGTCGGGAACGAATCAACTCGGCCGAACTCGCCAATGAACCGCTTCGTCCCGGGCGAGTCGAGCGAGTCGTCATCCCGGTCTCTTTTCTTGGTCTCAGTTGAAGAATGGGCTTCCATTTTTTATTTATTTTTACTGAACCTATGTATTCAGGCTCAAGGGCGCGTTTGGGTGAGCAATTGAAAGCAGTGAGGAGAGAGAAGGAAATGGAAGCTGAATATATAGTGACAGGGGAGGAGAGGATCTAACGTCGTTGGGTGGTGAAATGGAAATTTAAAGGAAAAGATAAGGTCAAAAGGTTGAGAGAGAAAGTGGGGAACCGAAAGAAAACCTCTGGTTTTTAAATTTTTTAAAATTGATGGAAGAAATGGAGGGTAGAGAGGTGAAAACTGTAAAGACAAAAGAGAGAAAGAGAGGAGAAAAGATGGGGTGATGGTGGAGACGAAAGATAAGGCAAATAAGGAGGGGAGCGCATTTTCCTTAATTTGTTAGTCAAGATAAGGAATTTGAAGATAGAGAGAGAGAGTTGGAAAATAGGTGGATGAGATGGACGGATGGAGGATTTCATTTATACTGTAGGGGCTGGTTGGTGGGCCCAGCTTGTCAATTTGCGAGCTTCTGACGTATTAATGTATTCTCTATTTTTAGTAATAGGTCGGTATGCTCTCATCGGTTTTAGTTTTAAAATTTGAATTACCCCCTCTATCTCTACTCAAATTGCACAATTTTTTTTCACGCTCATAATTTTTTATCTAATCATTATATTTAGTTACGTATAATAACAATAAATAAAAATTTAATTTTGATAAACTATATGTTAAAATATACAGTTAAAATTTGATAAAGAACAGTGATAGATAATAAGTGTCCAGTTTGAGGTCGAATAGAGGGAGTACTTCATTGTTTCTATATTACCTCCGTTTTTTAAAAAAAATTACATGATAAAATTAAGTGTTTGAATTCAAGTGAATAAAATAAGTGAAAGAAACTGAATTAATTAAGAAAAGTAAATATAATAAATGGATGAAATTAAATACTCCCTTCGTTTCTTTATTAGTGGCACCATAGGTTTAGATGAAGAAAATGAGGGGATACAATTGAATGTAGAAAGTAAAAGTAGAACGAGTGGATAAAATTGAAATAATCTTACCAAAAATGGAAAATGTGTCGATATAAAATAAAGAGTCCGTCTCTTGAAAGACGGTTTTTCCATAAGTTATGGAAAGACCAAGGTTTAAAGTGTAAATTAGAAGAAATGAACATAAAATTTTCGGGTTGTATGAACCGGGTTATAAATTTTATAAATACTACATATTGCATAATAAAATTTTAATATTGCAACTAAGACATTTTACCTTCTATTATTCTAATTAAACCCCGTTTTTCGATAAGCTTATGAAAAGACGGTCTTTTCCAAGACTTTGCCAAAAAGAATTCATTAATATTAAAAAATCAAATAAAATTAGAAAGAATGCGAATATTAAAAAAAGAGTAAAGTGCTAAAATAACCCTGACTTTAGGATGAAAGTGCCAATATAACCCTGCAATCTCAGAAAGTGCCAAAATGACCCTTGACCATGTTGACTTTTTAGTCAACTGACTGACTGCCAGTTTTTGTAGAACTGACCGATTTGCCCTCATTAAAAAAACTCGAAATTCCAAGAGCTTGAAATTAAAGAAATGGGAAGAAGAAGCTTGAAATTCCTGCAATCTCTCCACCTTTGGTGATGTACAGATTCTTTTATTCCTACAATCTCTCCACCGAAAAAAGAAAAAGAAGCTCTCTGTTTGCTTTCTTCCTCATCTGTCATCCCTAGCCCTCATCGTTAATCGACCATTTTTCTTCATCTTTCCTCATCTTTGATTTCTCTTCCCCCGATTTCAGTAATTTGATTTTAATCGGGTCTAGGGTTTTCGATTTGAATCGGGGGTGGTGAATCCAACGACGGGAAAATCGATTTGAATCTGGAGAAGTGAAGCTTGGCTGAGCGGGCGGTGGATTTCCAGCGCTTGGCTGAGCGGCGCTGGGGTCTGAGCAAAAATAAGGTGGAGCGGGTGGTGGAGATGGTGGAGGAGATGGTGGCGGAGGTGGTGGGTGGGCTGGCGGAGGTGGTGGTAGTTGGCGAAGATGGTTGGGGAGGTGGTGGCTGGAGGTGACTGACAGATGGTGGCTGGTGGTGGCTGACAGAGATGGTGGCGGAAGTGGTGGCGGAGGTGGTGGCGAAAGTGGTGGTTTCCAGCGGTGGTTGGCGATAAACGGGAGTGTATGTTGAAAGTCCTCAATGTTTTGGTTTTCGACGCCGAAGGATTATGTAAAGCCGGAGACTCTGCTTCTTGGAATGTAAATTTGGAGGAGATTTTGTGAAAAGGTAGTAACTGTGATTCTATCATGATGTTGTAGTCAATATGCAGGTTCGATGTAGCACAAACACAATATGGGCATAACAAGTTCATGGACTAATGCAACTTAAGTTTGGCAAAAGAAGCAGCAACATCCGTAGCTTTATCGATTTGCGAGATTTCGGATCCCTGGCCCTGAACAAGACACCCTTTTTCTCCTCCTTTTCCATAACAGATTCAGAACTTAAAATAAGAAAACTTTGGAGAAGATGAAGAAAGGGTATTTTTGTCTTTTCATTTTTTGTCATTGCCGAAATTTACTAGTCAGCGCCGGAATCAGAGAGTTTGGTTATATCTGCACAAATTTTTCGAAAGCTAAGGTTAGGTGGACACATGCAATAATTAGTTAGATTTAAATTGATACTTTCTCATATTGCATGATTATATTGACACTTTCAAACTAAAGTTAGGGTTATAAATGTTTTTATGTTCAATCAAACAACCTCAAAAATCAATATTCAAGCTTTGTGATTTTTATCCCATAATGCACTCAGTTTCCAAAATCCCCCAGAAGAGTCCAAACTTCCTGCACACTTCTGAAGTAAAGCCTGCACAAAAGTTCAAAAAGAATCGACCCCATTTGAACCGTGAATCAATTTTATAAAGTAGCTAGAATATATGTGAATCCCATTGAATCCCTTTTCAATACAAATCTCAAAACTCAAAGAAATGAAATGACTTTATCTTCATTCTTTTTGTGCCTACTTTTGCTGTTTGCAGCAGTAGAATCACTACCAATTTATGCACCAGGATCATACAAATCTTCATTGAAGAAGCAAGTGAAGAGAGAAATCAATCCAAAGTTACCATACAAAACCCAATATTTCCCTCAAAATTTAGACCATTTCACATTCCAACCTCGGAGTTATAGAACCTTTTACCAGAAGTACCTTATCAACAACCAATTCTGGCATAAGGGAGCCCCTATATTTGTTTATACAGGCAATGAAGGGGATATTGAATGGTTTGCTGCAAACACTGGTTTTCTGCTGGATATTGCTCCAAAGTTTCAAGCTTTGCTTGTCTTCATTGAAGTATTAATTACCACTTTTGCTTTTTTGAATTGTTTGAGAAGATGGATAAATGGGATTTGTTTGATGGGATGTTTTATCATAGAACCTTTATCTTCTCATGCAAAGTTTCAAGCTTTCTTTATCTTCATTGAAGTATGACTGCGTGCCAGAAACTCATGTGACATGTGTTAAATTGTACCCACACTGTTCTTCTATGTATGGCATGGTAGCTTTAGGTGCGTTTTTTTGACAAGTTAGAACTGTGTAGAAAGAATTGAATGTGTAGAGTAAAAAAGAAGAATGAATCGATACGAATGGTTTTATGTTTTGCTATAAAAGTAAGTGTGACGATTTTAGAAAAACAGACTAAAATGGAAAATGTAACAAAGTTAAGAGAACATAGAGAGAGTACTAAAGGTTTCTTTTCAAAGTTTCGATATTTATTCATTAAATTTGTTTTTATATTTCAGCATAGGTTTTATGGAGAATCTTTGCCATTTCATAAGAAGGACCTTAATTCTGCAGAAACATTGGGATACTTGACCTCACAGCAAGCATTGGCTGATTATGCAGTGCTGATAACAAGTCTGAAGAAGAATCTGTCTTCTGAGGCATCTCCAGTTGTGGTGTTTGGTGGCTCCTATGGAGGAAGTAAGTTAAGAATCCATATTTCTCTAACATGTGATAGTGTTCGATAAAATCGATGTCTGTTCTTCAGTTTGATCCGAACTTGTTTTATGTTACACGGCTTCTTATATGATCCATATCATGAAATGTGGCAACTGTTTTACGCTGATGGTAAAAAAAACTCAATCCTTCTCTTCTAACTTGAATTCAAGAAATGAATTTTTTTTTTCTTTCATCAGTTTTAACATTTCCCCGTGTATTGTCAGTGTTGGCTGCCTGGTTTAGGCTTAAATATCCTCATGTTGCCATAGGAGCACTGGCATCTTCAGCCCCGATATTGCAGTTTGACGACATAGTCCCGTGGTCTAGCTTCTATGATGCTGTTTCACAGGATTTCAAGGTCAGATAGAGATTCTTTCGAATACACGAATACATTGTTCTAAACAAATGGTCTAAAATCTTCAGGGTTCAAGCCTGAACTGCTATCATGTTATAAAAAGTGCTTGGAATGAGATAGATGCTCTTGGAAGGAACAAGGGAGGACTAGCAAAGCTCAGCAAGATTTTCAGAGCTTGCAAGTAAGTCGTCGAGAAATATATATATATCCAGTGGCATTGGCTATAAGGATCATATCTCGCTCTTTTTTAGTCTATTTTTCACACGTCTAGCTTGGTGATGTCCTTCCGATTTCTGATCAAATTTCAGCGACATCAATTTAGTGGAGTCCGCGACAAATTGGTTATGGACAGCTTTCACTTACACAGCAATGGTGAATTATCCCACAGAAGCCAATTTCATGAAACCTTTACCAGCCTACCCTGTACAAGAGGTGAATAAAACTCTACTCTGACAATGTTTGACACTGTGATCAGTTCAAAGGATGTTTTTTTACGGTCATTGTTTGTGCAGATGTGCAAAATTATCGACAAATCCCCGCGTGGAGCTACCAAACTTAGCAAGGCATTTGCAGCAGCAAGTTTGTATTACAATCACTCAAAGACAGAAAAATGCTTCAAGTTGGAAGGTGATGAAGATCCTCATGGCCTCAGTAATTGGGATTGGCAGGTATTAATAGTACATTAACCAGTTCTTTTTTTACATGTTCTGCTATAGCATTGTCTGAACATGTGCTAGATCAAAGAAATGCATAGGCAATAAAAGGACTTGAAGATTTTATTATCCGTCATGAATGATGAGATGGGAATAAATATAAAAATATCAGTGGGAATGAGTATGGAGGAAGCATAATCCACCCTCGCCTCATCCCATTACTATCTCTAGTTTAAAATCAAAGATTTTTTTAATAATTAAATTTAAGACCTTTTAAACATATCTAAATTTTTTTTTAAAAAAGTAGCACCCTTTAAAAGAGGGGGTCATGTCAATGTGACACGTGTCACTTTGAACCTACTTAGATTTAAGCCTAGCTAGTCACAACAACTATTCCCTCTATCCCAACTGAAGTTTCAGTAAGAAAAAGATGAGGTATTTTTATGGTGAGATTTGTTTATTAGTTAGTAGGGCCTATGACATGTGGCATGTGGCATGTGAGGATTTGTCTATTACTTAGTGTGGCATGTGGCATGTGAGGATTTGTCTATTACTTAGTGAGGCACATGGCATGTGGCCCAAACTATTTTTTATTACTTAAATATGACCCAATTAGGAAAGAAATTGGAGAGTGCAAATTAGTTTAGGACGTTCCGAAAAGAAAATAGTGCAAATTCAGCTGAGATGAATGAAGTATCCCTTATATTTCTAAAAAATTAGCATTGTAGCAACATATGTTCAATACTCAAACTAATATAATTATATAATGTATCTTGAATAACACGATAACGGGATATGACCTAAATGACTTTGCATGAATGAATTTTCAGGCTTGCACAGAAATGGTAATGCCAATGACCTGCTCAAAAGAAAGCATGTTCCCTCCATCTTCCTTTAGCTACGAGGAGTTTGGAGACATATGCATCAAACAGTTCGGAGTGAGGCCTAGGGAGCACTGGATCACCACTGAATTTGGCGGCAAGGTTGCAATCACTTTTCACCACGTTTTTTCTTTTTTCTGTATGCGCGCGTTATTCAGCTATCCGTATCAAAATAAGAGTCGCATTTCTAATCTTAAAACACGGTGCACGAAATACGGAGTCACTAATTTTTGTTGTTATGTTTGCTGATAGAGGATTAAGAAAGTGCTTGGGAGATTTGGTAGCAACATCGTATTTTCCAATGGGATGCAAGATCCTTGGAGCAGAGGAAGGTCAGTTAATTCCCTTAACCTAGAAATATTGATGAACTCATTACTTCATTCATTTCAAACTCTTTGTATTTTTTTTGAAATGGACGGTGAGTCACACAATTTTATTACACTCGAACCACGATCTGAACTATGCTTCGAACTGTTTTGCCTTACTAACTTGATCTTAATGGTGTTTTCCAGTGTTTTGAACAACATTTCTTCCAGCATCGTCGCGCTAGTGACCGAGAAAGGTACGTTCCTCTTTTATTTTGTCATTCTTTTGTCAAGTGACACTTTCAATATGAAGTTATACCAAAAACATTGAGAATTAAAGTTATTGTTGAGGAATATAATAATGGTTTTGTTGAGTTAGGGGCACACCATGTTGATTTTAGGGCTGCAAACAAAGGAGATCCAAAGTGGCTGGTGGAGCAAAGGAGGCAAGAAGTGGAGATAATCCAGAATTGGTTACATCAGTATTACATGGACTACCAGCAAGGATGAGAAAATTGGATTATGGCTAATCTTTCACATTTTATTAAGGATTTTCTCCTTTTTCTTTTGAATTTTTGTTAAGACTCAATAAACATATGCTCATATCTCAATACTTTTGTAGGGCATGAAAATGATTGGGAGATTCATTTGATACACTAAATAATGTTCGGTAAGTTTAAATTATGGGCAACTGTGTAAGTTATCTTATTGGGAAATATACATATATAACCCTATATAATGGAGAAAGTGCAGATATAACCCTCGGTTAATTTTTAGTGCAAATATAACCCTGGCTATTGAATGAAAGTGCAAATAAAACCCTGTGATGCTATTTCCGCGTTGACTCACCTTTTCCGGCAGTTCACCGACCTGTAAACACCATATTACCCCCAGCGCTCGTCCCCGCCGCCTCATCCCTCGGCTTTTGCTCTGCCTTGCTCAACCCTAC
>JAULKK010000001.1:15391796-15402397 GCA_032355705.1 Rubia peregrina | reverse complement strand
TATACTTTTTCCGTCCCACTTTAAACCTTTTATTTTCCTCTTTGGGACGTCCCACTATAAACTTTCTAATTCTAAACTTTTTACATTTAGTCATAAATATGTGGTCATAACTCTTCCTTTCATTTGATTTATGTAGGCTCACTGTCATCATCACCCATTAAAAAGATGTCACATATATTTGTCTTAAAGTTTATGAAAATAATAATTAGGAACTTTAAAATGGGACGAGAGAGTAAGTATTAATATTATCATATGAGTTATCATTGAATTCTTCGAAACAAGTACTTGTCAAATATCAAAATTTCACATAGTATTCATATGCGTAGCAACAATTATTAGCGATCAACATGCTTTGAGAAAATTCCTTGGAAAATGTGACGACATAAATTGAACAAAGAGAGAGTAGTAGTTCTAATTTTACAGAGAATGCTATATTAGTAACTTATTATAGTTCCTTCGACCGACATTTATTCCAGAATGGGTCAATATTAATATTAAGACGTGCAAGTCTAGAAAAGCTATACATTGTGTTGCAACTTTGACCATGAAACAACATTTTTCTTCCTTCTCTCTTTTAGAAAGGTGTACAACTTCAATTATCTTGAAGCAAAATAATAAAATTTGAACCTTAGATATTTCAGCTAAGAGTGATCGATCAAATGCTAGTTAATAGAGTGGTCAATCTAAAGTCATTTGTTCATATCCCTTTAAAGTTTGGTGTGTCTAAAGTCATTTGCTAAGTGTAATTGTTTGAGAGTCTCATATTGGTGACCGACAAAACACATTTGTTTAGTATATAAGATCACAGATCACCTCTACATAGTACAAATTAATTTTATGATAGAAGCTCATGAATCTTGCATGGTATCAGAGTCCAAGGTTGACCTGATCGGTTCAGTGAATGTATAATCGGCATGATCGGCCCAGTGAACATAGATTCCACTGATAGGCCGGTGATCTTTTTTTGTCCACGTTTTCACGATGAAGAATACCCCTGCGTTTGAAAGGCGTGTTTGAGAATCCAACATTGGTGGTTGATAAAATATTTCTTTAGTTCTAGGTATAAGATCGCATATCACATCTACACCGTACTAATTAATTTTATGATAGATGACCACGAATTTTACAGTAATATATGTGAAAACCAGACAATAATCGATGTGAGGTGGCATGACTAATATATCATGATCAACATTTGGCGAGCAAGTCTTTATTTTCAAATATGTATTTCATGCACGGAATGAAATTAAATGATTTAATTTCTCATATGCAACCGAAAGACCACTATAAATATGAACACACATTTTAGTTTCTTCATTCATACTCAACCGACTAAACCTTACTCTAAAAATGGCATCCAAATCAAAATCCATGTTTCCTATTTCAACTCTGATCATCCTTCTACTCCGATTCACCGCCGTCCGAGCCGCCCCGGTCATAGCCGGCTACTGGCTTGCCGACAGCGGCCTTACGGTCACGAACATCAACTCCACCCTCTTCACGCACCTCTTCTGCGCATTCGCCGATCTCAATTCCCAGAACCGAGTCACCATTTCCTCAGCCAACAGCGCCCCTTTCGCGCAGTTCTCCGCTGCCGTCCGGCAGAGGAACCCGTCGGTGAAGACCCTTCTCTCCATCGGCGGCGGCGGCGGCGATTCCGTCAAGGCGGCGTTCGCCACCATGGCGAGTCAGGCGAGCTCGAGGAAATCCTTCATCGATTCCTCCATCTCCCTAGCCCGGAGCAACGGCTTCAACGGCCTGGATTTGGACTGGGAGTACCCCGTGTCGGATGCCGAGATGGCCAACCTGGGGCTCCTCCTGGACGAGTGGCGGGCGGCGGTGGCGGCGGAATCCCGGAGCTCCGGCAATGATGCTCTGCTTCTGACGGCGGCGATGGCGTATTCTGCCACTTCGGATACTGAGGACGGGTCTTATAACTACCCGTATGCGGCGATCACGCGGAGCTTGGATTTTATCAATGTGATGGATTACGATTTCTACGACCCGAGCTGGTACCGGAGCAACACGAACTGTCACGCCGGACTGAATGATGCTTCCGGCGGCGCTAGTGGCAGCGCCGGGATTCGGAACTGGAGGAATGCAGGGATTCCGGCGAACAAATTGGTGCTCGGGATGGTGTACTACGGGTAAGACTAATCTTACTGGAATGACTCACTCCCATTTTAATGTTTGGCGTTCTAGTTTTGGGGGTTGAATTTTGTGAACAAAATTGAAATATGGAGTAAAAACTATAATAAAAGAAAGTAAAAGACAATGCTCGTTAGAATTTATTTGAACTGGATTTAATTGAATTGATCTACACTGAATTGAATTTAATATACTAAAAATAAGTGTATTAAAAAATACTAATAATATGATTAAAATGAATTAAAATTTTAAATTGAATTGGGCTGAAGTGAAGTGCATATAAGTTTTAGAGAACAGGCTTAATAGGAGTAAACCAAATTAAAACTCTAAAGTTTTTGTTTATGTTCTAACAGTGGGACCCAATTTAGGGGTAAATTGGCCAAAATGGAATAGGAGTATTTTGATCATTTTCAATCCGGTCAATGCCAAAATTTGACTTATCAACGCCGGCTTTGGGAGGGAGGGTTATATTTGCACTTTTAAATGTCGATCGTGGGTATAAGAGCACTTTCAAAAAATCAAAAGTGTTGTATTATCACTTATCAAAGAAGTGAGGGTGCTTTTAAAAAACAGGGAGGAGGGAGGTGTTATATTAGCACTAATAACCTGGTGTGAGATGTTTTCTAAATATTGAAATTTATATGTCATTAATATACCTATGACCAAAGTTATTAGCTGACAAACATGTCCTATTATGCAATATTATTTTTATGGACCGGATCATTTGAACAGGTACGTGTGGAAGTTGACGAACAGCAACAACCACGGCATCATGGCTCCGGCGGACGGTCCGGTGGATCCGAACAACATCGCGATGACATTCCGGGCAATCCGGAGCTTCATCAGCCAGAACCCCGGCGCGGTGGCGGTGTACGATTCTTCCCGGGTTTGCAACTACGTGTACTCGGGAACCACCTGGATTGGATACGACGGCGTTCAGAGCATCGCCGCTAAGGTCTCCTATGCGAAGCAGAACCAGTTGCTCGGTACCTTTGTTTGGCAAATTAGCCAAGATGATAATTGGATACTTTCTAAGCAAGGTTAGATTCCGTTCTTCTGAGTTTTTTTTACTGAATTGAACTGAGACGAAGTATAGATGACAAAGTTTTGGAAAAGGGTCATTTTTTCATATGTTTATTTGTATCTATATACTGGTATTTGTATCTCACATAATGATATTTGTATTTATATACTGGTTAAAATTTATGGTCAAATGTTTCTTGAGAAAGTTGACCAAAAAGTGTGCAGCTTGAACTGGGACAGATGGAGTACTTTTTGTCAATGCAGAGATATTAATAATTTTCTACTATATCTTGCAGCTGGTATAAAAAAGAACTTGCAACTGCAAGGAAGAAGGTAAGTGTGTAGTTGTTCAACATTGTAACATTAGTTTGATGTACTTCTTTAGATTCTCTTATTAAATTATATGAGTATGAAACAATAATTTCTTACAGGCTTGCTTAATTAGTTTAGTAAATCCGAAGTTGTATACCAAGAAAAATCCACCACTTTGTAGTACAGAGTTCTGCTTCCAATAGAAATGTCATTACTCTTGAGTTTGTTACTCCTCTTTGCGTTTATTTATTATTATTTTTTGTTGCAGTTTTATCATAAACAAGTAGTTGGTATCTTATATCTGTGTATTTAGTTTTGAAATTGGAATCTCTTTTTTAGTGTGATAGTGTCTGACAATGCTTAAGTACATCTTTTATTCTTTTCTTTTTTCAGCAGTATGTATTCTATATGCTTAACTTTTTTGGGGATAGCTTTTTTATGTCTCAAGTTCCTCATGTGATTCCTACTCTCTGGTGTGGGTTAGCATGGAGTGTGTGTTGTCTTTTGTTTAAGAACTCTAGATGGCTGACATGCTCTTCATTGGTTGTTCATTTTACGCTTTTAAGAACTCTTATAGGATATCTTGGTTTTAATGGCAACTAATGTTGTACATTGGGCGGGAAATACACATTACCAATTCGGCTCCATAATCGTAACCTTTTATGTCCACACTGCAATGGAGGTTTTGTGCAAGAACTTGCTCATTTTGATGGATGCAAGTGTTCACACAGAAGGTACGGGAGACCCAACAAAGTTAGCCAAATCTTTAGCATATGCCGGGGTGAGTACATGTCAAGTAACATGTGAAACAGAATTAGCATTTCTAAGGACAATAGTTGTGTGAATTAGCCTTGTGATTTGATGTGTATATGCCACGTGATTTAATTGCTAGTTTAAGCTAAAGTTATGTTTCGTCCCATAGATAGTTATGTTTTTGATAGTTATGTTTAGTCCCATAGATTATTAATTTTGTATCATCCATTTTGTGGAAATATTTTCGGATGTTGCTAGATGTGGCCATATACATGTTGTTAGACTGTTTTACTGTTTGTAGTGAAGTATTAGAGCAACTGCACGCAACTGCGATCAACGCCCAATTCTAGTGTTATTTTTTTTCAAAAATCAAACTAAAAGAGCAGTTACGTGTAGCTGCGGTCATCGCCCAATTCTAGTTTTGTTTTGGCAAATGGAATTATTAGAGCAGTTGCGCGCAGCTTTGGTCAGCGCCCAAATGCAATTGCAAATATAAAATCGGTGACAATTTTAACATCAATTTTTTTTAAAAATGGTGCAAATAAAACACAAGTTCCAATTTTATCAACGGTTTTTTTTGAACCGGTGCAAATAAAAAACCGGTTCCAATTTTAGCACTGATTTTTTAGACCGGTGCTAATATGAAAACCGGTTCTAATTTTGCATCGGTTTTAGAAAATCGGTGCTAAATTTAGCACTGGTTTTTCAAAAACTGGTGAAAAATGGTCACCGCCTACTTAGGCACCAGTTTTTTGGACCCCCAAAAATTGGTGCTAGAGGGTTAATCCCGTGGTAGTGATTCTTTCAATTGAGTTGTGTGTTGTTTCTTTGTTGGGTATTTGAAGTAGTAGTTTTGAGTGTGTGTTGAGTATTGTTTTAAGTTGTTGTGAGTGTATGTAAGCTGTAATCCTGTGATTTTTTCTATGGGGTTGGTGGTTTGGGATGCCGGGGCTATCCTGGGCCTGCGTTGGGGAACTCACTAGTTTGTGACAATCCTTTTCATTTGGATACATTGAGAGAGTTACTCCATTGGTTGGGGATATAAGTTTGGGTTATATCCCTTGTGGGATGTTCCAGGAATATTCATGCTTGTTGTAAGTCTATATATTTTAAGTGTTTCATGTTTTCATAGGTTTCGTTATATGATGTATTTTATGGTCTTTGTGCAGGATCGACGAGTGGGATTAGCGATGTAGAGTCGAGGTGGAGAATAATGTAGGAACGTTACCTGAGAAGCCTGCTACTATGGGCGTTTGGAAGAACAAATAATGGGTAGACCCTAAGCTTTTTTCCAACTAAATATGAGAGAAGAAGATGGATTGCTTAGTCGGCTAATGGTTTTGGAAGTCCACCGAATGAGGTAAAAAATGGTAGGGTAAGTGTACCGCTAGTGTGATATCATAGTACGCCTTCCCTGCTTGATGAGGAGGATAGTGCTCTGTCACGGGGGCACTCCTGGAAACAAATGGGAAGAAAGGGCGACCATTCTTTTACTTCTCCCATTGGATTTTTTAGTCTCGCTAGCGCATAACTAGGGACTTAAGTTACTATTTATCTATTTAATAGGGTAGAGAATTGTAAGCAGATGTAATTTTTTATAGGGAAAGATTATTAGTCTACAAAGGAAAGTTTTGTTGTAATCCTTAGTTTTTGTATGGATTTAAGATTAATAAATATTTTACTAGTTATGTGACCAACTATTTTTACTATCCCGGTGACAATATTGTTTTCGTTGCTAACATAGATTTACTTACTAAAATTGTTTCTTTATATTATTTTACTTCTAATACTTAGTCTAGACATGTTTTGGTTGTGTGGGCTAAGCGTGTTATTTGAGTCGGGGTTTGGGTGTGTTTTGCGAGTCGTTCCCTGGTGACAATTCGTGGTGCTACCCCTAACTCGATTCCCTTTCTTATTGGGGTCTACCCATTTTGTGCCACTTTACCAATTTTCTTTTTTACTTAGGTCAATAACATTATTTGTGCGCGATCCCGCCAGTTTTCCGTAAATCAAAACTTAATATGTATGGTTTAGTGCGACTAGTTTTGTGGCTACGCCATCCTTATGGATACGTACTCTAGAAGGGTTTTCATAACTTCTTGGATTATGCATCATTTTATATATACATGGAAACTGGTTGTCATATAGGGGCATACCTTTGCTATGGATATGCTTAGGCACGATAAACTTATGTCTGTGGGGGTCTTACTATCGCTGTGAGTTTCCTTGGCTTGTTGAACCTACTCGCTGCTTGCTGGCCTCCTTGGGGTTTGAGAATTGTTGGTCACATGCTTGCTAATATGGTGGTGACTCCGGTGTGGTATTTGGCCTTTCCCAGGGACTGTAAAAACCCTGGAAAAAAATCCCCATAGACAAAGCCACTGATGCGGGAATCCTTCTGAGTAGTGATAGTTCACAGAATATGCACGGCAATTCTAGTCTCTTCGAGTACCTATAAAATGGTCCCCAAGGTTGGTCTCTGGAGAGGAAGCTCTGACACTCAAGTTAGTGCATCCATCTTTATGTATTTTTAGGGGTGGAAGAGACTTATCTTCACCTGGCGTTCTTTATCTTTATTTATCGGGCCTTTGCCCGTGTGATCATGGCTCACGTGTTATGCTCACCTCCCCTAGATTGTGGCCTATCAGAGGGTATCATAGTGAGTGGTGCTTCTCCACCCTTCTTTGTTTTACATATATAAATTATGTTTTTGTTACTATTTTCCTTTTACTATGAGTCACAATTCACTAGTGCAAAACAAGCCATTAACAATGCAACTAGGCAGCATTTTTAGTAAACCAGCTCGACACCGCCATCCAATACCTATTCCAATATCGTAACAAATTGTCTCTCTGAAAAGGCAGATGGAAAACTATGTGCACCAATACAACGACAGTTCTAAATAGATTGCAGTCTTATGTACGTTAACAAAGGCGACTTAAATTTAACCGGCATTATATGATGAGCAACCACTGTGATATGACACATGGTCATAATATCAAATTAATACATAATATTGAATCAATTTCGTTGCTCTGTTTAAGTGATTGATTATGTCCTTCCCCGATTGCAGTTCAGAGAGCGGAAATGCACTATGTACTAAAATTTAGTTGCTCGAAGAGAAAAGGGAAATGAAAATTGAAAGTTTACATTTGCGTGCGGTGGATCAAGAGCGGAGGAATCTTTATGATAAAACACGTGAATATGCAGCGCAACTGCTGACAAAATATGAGAGACTAGATATGAATATCGAACGCAGTGAAGTTCGATGTTTCCAAATGGAGAAGTGGTGATGAACGCTTGAGTTATTAGTGAAAGAGCAACAAAAAAATGAATGCATATATTTGTGGGGGAGATTTCTAAATCTCTATATGTGAAGCTTAGGGGATCTGATGTATGAGTGATAGCTCGTGCCCGCTGCTTAGAGTAGCTAGTTAGAGCGGTTAAAGTGAGACATGGAAACTTGCACATACTATGTATACTGATTGAGTATGCAGATAGGTTGTTAGGACTGCATGCCAACTAGCTTACCATAAGTAGTATTATGTGAAGCATATGAGATATATGGAAGCTGTTGGAAACACACGCGACGTGGTGTATTTTCTCATATGATGGAAATTATAAGAGACCCTTGAAGATGAGGATAATTGTGGGAATGATTTGGTATCTTAATTACCTTGTTAATTTTTTTGATTGAGAGTAATGTTAGGACCCAGATGCGTGTCACTAAGATTTAGTAGTTACTGGACTGTTTGGGATGTAACCTTGAAGCATGAATTTTCATGAAAGATGTTTCTAATGAGTTTTTTGTTGATAATTTTTTATTGTAAGGTTTAGTTGTTTGGACGTATATGAATTTTTAACCTTTACTGTGTTAGGATTAATGGTTTTTGTTGAAGTGTGAAGGGGTGGGGCGAGATGACTGTTACTTGTTTCTATTCGTTTGGGGGAGGGAAGGTGTAATTTGGGTATTGTGCGGTACAACGAGAGAGCTGGAAATGTTTCCACTCGGGTCACTAGGCTGGTGATTTTCCAGGTGTATGCAAAGCCGTGGGTGTTCACTCTGCTATATGATTTTTGGGAACTCCTGTACTGTACGAATCTGTAAGTGATTTACCCGCTTGTGTCGCTTGAGTAGGGAGGAATGAAGCTGTGTGTGAAGTGAGAATGAGGAAGTGTCTCGTCATCTCACTGCTTCTTATATTGGCTAAGTATGTGATATGTAGGTTAGCTTTATGTGAATTGTGTGGGCTTAGGATTAGGTGGTTTTCCTGTGAGCCAGTGGACAAGTGCACCATGTAAGCATGGAATTTTAGATTCTTTTTGTTGGGAAGTGTAGATAATTATGGTGTTCCTTATCCCAAGGCTGATTAAGTGTCTAGTCAGTTATTGAGAAAAAATGGGATGCAATAATTTTCTTCTATAAAAGGTGTTGTTTCCAATATTTTTTCAATTGTAGTTTGTGTGTATTTTATAAGTATCTATAAGTATGTTATAATATTCCTATGTGGTTGGTGGTTTGGAATGTTGGGAATGTCCCAGGTTTAGGTTGGGGATCTCACTTGTTATGTGATAATTGATTTACGTGGTTGTGTTGGGATATTTACTCTAATTGTTGGGGATGCAAGTTTGGCTTTATGTTCCTTGTGGGCTGTTCTAGAAATATTCATGCTTGTTATAAGTGTTGGTATTTTGAGTGTTTTTATGGTTCCATAAGTCTCATTATCTGATGTGTGTTATGGTTTTTATGGAGGATCGAAGGGTGAGATTAACAAACCTAAGGTCAGGATGAAGGATGATGACAAATCTCTATTGGTTAGGCCCGTACGTATGGGAGCTGAGGAGAACCAACGTGAGGGGAAGTCCAAACTCGCGGTGGTTGAGATCTAAGGGAAAGATGGGCTACATATTTGAAAGGCTTGTGAAGAAGGCCCGAACTGGATTTACAAATCCGTTCAACTGGGGACAAGAGACGAGACAAGTATGCTAGTGAGGTAGTCATTCGCCTCGGTGGTATACCCACTTACTAGGAGGATGGTGCCCCATTGATGGGGGATACTTTGGGAAACGGTGGAGGTGCAGTGGAAGAATGGATGACCAGTCTCTAGAAACTTTCCTTAGGGCCTTAATGGCCTGCCTAGCTTACAACTAAGGACTTAGTCAACTATTTACCTATGTAATAGGTTCATGATTTGATCAAATGTAATCTTTTGTAGGAAAGTTTCACGTTTTAGGAACTCATTTTTTGCTGTAATCCTTAGTTTTTGTATGTATTTAAAATTAATGATTTTCTCATGGGTTATGCGGCTGATTTTTCCCCCTTCTATTGTGTTGTCTACAAGTTACATATATCACTAAGCTTATTAGCGTGTTTTATTTTCTCTTTCTTATAATACTTAATGTAGGAATGTTTTGGTTACGAGGGCGGGGCATGCTATCGGGTTTCGGGCCGTGCTTCAATGCTTTACGGGACTGCTTCTTCTTATGGAGGACCAACCATCTTGTACTTCTTTGGCGGTTTTCCTTTTCCTTAATTTACTTAGCTAGTGCTGACGAGATCTTGCCAAGTTTCCTTAGGTCAATATCTAAAGTTCCTAGTTCCAAAACCAAACGATTCTTACAACTACGTCTTGGGGGGGTTCATTATTCTTTGGATTGGATTATGCATCATTGTATAAAAATGTGAGCTGGTTGTTACATAGAAGCGTACTTTTGTCATAGATCCACGGTGAATGAATTAACGTATGATTTAATTGTTGTTGTGACCTTCCTTGGTTTATTTCACTGGTCCACTGCTTATTAGCTTTATCGGGCTAGACCTTGCATGCTTTCCAATCGGGTGTTGACTCCGGCGTGGACTCCGGCCGTTCCCAGTGACTATTAAGATTTAGAGAGAAAAATCATCCTTGCAGTCGGTGCCACTGGTGCGGGGATCCTTTCGAGTAAGCACATTTTCTGGGATCAACATAGAGAGTATGGTCTTTTCGAGCATGAATGTCCCCGAGGGTGTCAATGGGTAGAAAGTTTTGACGTCCAAGTTAGGGTTGTGTTTTTATCAGTATTTATTTAGACAAAAGTCCCTTACCTGAGTTTTTAATTTAGAAGAAACAATTAATTAAAAAAGACAAAAAAAATTGAGAAGAAGCCAAAGGCTAAATTTGTTACAAGACATCATGTAGATGTAGGCCTATGTTTATGAAGTAAAACATTTGCTTCCAAAAGAATATAGAATATGAGTAGTAGATTTCCTATGAAGCAGAATCCTTACAACCCCCTAGTCGATTAGCAAATCATCCAAGATGAAACACAAGTATGTCAAGAGGTTGAGGAGTTAACTAGTGGAGTTATGAGATAGGAATGTACAA
>JAULKK010000001.1:15375910-15386354 GCA_032355705.1 Rubia peregrina | reverse complement strand
ACACTTCCACATCAGCTTGCATTAAAAACCGATCCAAAAGCAAGTGTGTCATTTTCTCTGGGACGGAGGGAGTATTTTCTAAATACCAACTTTTTATAAGAAATTGGTATGTGTAGCTAGAATTATTGATGATCAAACATGATCATTGAATACCGTGTGCACAGTAAATGTGTCAAATCTGCCGAGACGGAGGGAGTATATTACTTGAAATTTACCTTTTAAATTTCTAAAGTTTGACTAAATGAATAGTGGTCAGTGCAAATAGAATTGAGACAGATGGAGTAGTCAAATCTTGAAAACCTTGAACATCAAATGAGTCTCCATCAATCCAAACCAATTCAACATCAAATCATAAGAATAAGATGGCCATTAATTTCATGTTTCCTTAAACAAGATAACCAATCAGACCCTTTGACCTAAATTTTCAAGCTCATTTCCCACACAAGAAACAAGAAAGAATCAGTATTTTCCATGAGTGAAAATTGCAGAAATGATCAGTCTTGTTTTGCTCCTGATTCTCCATTCTAATCTGGCCTTCTCAACTGCACAATCACAGGCATGGATGAGATCAGGATACTGGTCTTCCAGCGCAGAATTTCCGGTCTCGGACATAAATTCAGGGCTCTTCACTCACCTGATATGTGCTTTTGCAGACATAAACTCAACCACATATGAACTCGTAATCTCCGCGTCGGATCAGAAGTCTTTCCCAGCCTTCAGCACCACTGTAAAACAGAAAAACCCGTCAGTCGTAACACTTTTATCCATTGGAGGAGGCTCGAGTAACTATGATGTCTATTCAACAATGG
This sequence comes from Rubia peregrina, assembly GCA_032355705.1. Taxonomy (NCBI): domain Eukaryota; kingdom Viridiplantae; phylum Streptophyta; class Magnoliopsida; order Gentianales; family Rubiaceae; genus Rubia; species Rubia peregrina. Next base: position 15,385,545 of record JAULKK010000001.1, on the reverse strand, counting down.
TGAACCAGTCTTCTTACAGGAAATCCTTCATCGACTCCTCCATTGCTCGAGCTCGAGCGTACGGGTTTGAGGGACTAGATTTCAGCTGGCCTTCAGCTAAAACACAATCCGACGCGACTAACATGGGAGCACTGTTTAGTGAATGGAGAGCTGCAGTAGAATCAGAAGCAAGAAACGACAGGACAAAGCTTATCTTGACAATGGCTGCTCCTTACTCTCAATACACTGAGGAAGCAACTCTTCCAATCGAGTTGATCAGGACAAATTTGGACTGGGTTCATGTTTCTGCCTATGATTACTACACACCTAAATCAAATCGCGAGAAAACGGGTCCTTCTGCTGCGTTGTATGATCCACAGAGCAACCAAAACACGGATTTTGGTATAACTTCGTGGATCAATGGAGGATTACCAGCTGAGAAGATTGTTTTGGGGTTGCCTTTCTATGGCTATGCTTGGACACTCAAGGACCCTAAAGACAACGGCATTGGCGCCCCGGCTAATGGATCGGCTTTTACTCCAGACGGAGACATGGACTATGAGGCGATCAAGGCCTACATTCGACAGTACAACGCTGTCCCTTCATACGATTCTACTTATGTTATGAGCTACTTCAGTGTCGGGACAGTTTGGATCGGGTTTGATGATGTTCAGGTTGTTAAAGCTAAGGTTTCATATGCAAGGCAGAAGAATCTACGAGGCTATGTCGTATGGCAAGTTCCATACGACCCCAATTGGGAGCTATCTCAAGCAGCTGGTAAGAATTGTACTAAGCATTTCTGTTTCCACTGAATAATTTTAGAACTCCTAGACTATCTTTTGCAATTCCTAAACTCACAAGCTTAGTTTCAGTAGTTCTAGATCATTTGTGTTATGATCACTAGGGGGTTATCGCAGATGAACATAGCTAAAGCAGAGGACTAAATGTGCATTTAGAAAGTTAAAGCAACAGGAATCGAGTATTTTTTCACGTTCAATTTTAAATGATCATAACATTGTCCGTGATTTCCAGTACATTATAATGCTTGACAGATATGAGCTGATAAATTTGAAGAAGCAAAGAAATCTAGTTGTACCTTTCAGCACTTTTTCAAGGAGTAGTTTTTATGTTATGAACTCAGTGGAATTTCAAAATGTACTTACAGCTGAACAGAATGAGACGGAGAGCAAAAAAAGCAATCAGAATATACTTCTGAAAATTCTGCTTCCAGTTGCTGCTGTGACAATCCTCTTGTTAGCCTGCATATTTTGGCAAATGAGAAGAAGACTGTTTAAGAAGAAAGGTACGTTACTAAGTATTAGCACTATTTTGCAAAGGTACATATTAATCTTTATTCTAAGGGATGTTTGATGTTGTCATTTGTTTATTTATTTTCGCAGCAGCGAAAGAAAACAAAGAAACGGAAGATAGGCCACTCTCGACTATGGAAGTCACTTACAGTAGTGATGATTCTTATTTTGCGCACGCATTCAGTTTCGGCGATATTAAGGCAGCCACAAATGACTTCTCAATTGAAAATAAGCTCGGTGAAGGCGGATATGGCCCTGTTTACATGGTGATTCCTCTTTCCTTCTGGTGTCAAACTACAGTTTACTGCACAAACTATGGTTTTGGTGGGCAAACCACAGTTTTGGTGCCAAACTACAGTTTCTATGCATAGTTTTGCTCAGTTCTGAGTGACTGAAATCTTCTTTTGTAGGGTACACTTCGAAATGGACAAGAGATAGCAGTTAAAAGGCTGTCTGAAACTTCTAAACAGGGAATCGAAGAATTCAAAACAGAAGTACTACTTACTTCCAGACTGCAGCACATAAACCTTGTCAGAGTACTGGGATACTGCACGGAAAGGGACGAGAAGATGTTAATATATGAATACATGCCCAACAAAAGTTTGGATTTCTACATCTACGGTTAGTCTTTCATCCCACTTTTCAGTTTTCACATCTAAATCTTCTTCATTTCCTTTATGTTTCGAAATCACGACGACTGCTTTCTTTTGTGTAGATCCCGTGAACCGTTTTTTCCTGAACTGGGAAAAACGCGTTCAGATCATCGAGGGAGTGACTCAAGGGCTCATATATCTACAAGAATATTCAAGACTAACTGTGATTCATAGAGACCTGAAAGCGAGCAATATCCTATTGGATAATCAGATGAAACCAAAGATATCAGATTTTGGAATGGCAAGAATGTTCCAGAAGGATAAACTCGAAGCAAATACAGATCGCGTAGTTGGAACCTAGTAAGTAAAAATCGACAGGCATCTGCCTCCAGCCTTGCGAATAATTTCTCCTGCTATATTAAATTCATCCGTTTTTTCTACAATGCAGCGGATACATTCCACCCGAGTATGTACGAGGAGGGATCTATTCCACAAAATCAGATGTTTTCAGCTTCGGAGTGCTACTACTTCAAATCATTAGCGGGAAAAAGATTACATCTTTTTATGGCCTACATTCAAACTTAACCCTGCTAGATCACGTAAGTATGCAGAAACTACACCTTGCTATACTAAATCTTTCATCTAACATTCAAAATGTTATACAGGCATACGAGTCATGGACAAATGACAAAGGGCACGAATTACTGGATGAAACGTTGGTTGATGCTACCTCGTCGTGTAAACTAATGACGTGTTTTCAGATTGCGCTCCAGTGTGTTCAAGAAAATCCCAATGACAGACCAAGCATGCTTGAGGTTTCTTATATGCTTAGGAATGAAACTACAGCCTTAAAGCATCCCAAAAGACCAGCCTTCTCCATTAAAGTCAAAAATTCACCTACATCTTTACCAGCAGGGATGATGGATACCGGGACTATTACAGAAGTCATCGCGAGATGAGGCTGATCGCGGAACATTGTCTAGGTAATAGGGGCTTTACAGTTGCAATAGTTTGCAAATGTCGAGGTTATAGCAATCCTAGCTAATTCCTTTCGCCTTTTGTTAGGGGTAAATACTTTTTCTCACATGATATACTACAGCAAAAAGGGATTTCATAAGATCATGTACAATCATAGAATGAAGCCCGAGCCTCATTGTACAGTCGTGTATTGTCTTTTTTTTTCCCTCCCATTTCTACTTATTGAAGACCATTTTCTTCATAAATAAAGACCCTTTTCATTCTTCCTTAACTATCTCATTGCCTTTATAACTATCATGTTGTGATGAACACAGTGAAGGATTTTTATGTTCTTTCTAAAGCACAAGTTCCAAACGAACACAATGCGTTTGGATTGCTGGAATGAGCAATATATAGAGGGATTCACATCCCCGTGCTTTGTTCATTAGTGAATCTGATCATTGAAGTCCATGTATCTTTCAAATAGCAATCTAAGATTCATATTAATGAAAGATTTATCGAGTCCCGGATGTCAAATGTGATCCATTAAATAAAACCAGTACAGAAAGAAGGCATGACCAAGAAAACAAGAAAAAGTTGCAGCCTTCTGAAAATGGCTCGAAACATGGAATGGAAAAACCAGAATTACCTGTTAAAGAAGCATCAAACAGGCGAAGCAAGCGATATTTACTGTCCACCAAAATGACAGCATGATGAATGATGATGAAGTGATCTTTACTGTCCACGTAACTCCAAGAATGCAACCTAATGAGTTATGAACAACAATCTGCTTCACTGAGACAAATGAACAAGCACCTGCCATGCATAACGCATTGCGCAACAGTTCATTATGTTAGAATGATTTACACTGACTTTGTATCACATAATTCAACTGTTTAGGTACTGGTAGTTATTCCCTCTCTTTCACAATTTTTGAAAGTTTGACACGGACTTTTTGAACTATGAAATAAGGGAAGGAAATTGAATGAGTTGAATGAAAAGGAAATAAGGAGTATTAACTTTTTAGAATAAATCTATTTTCTGAAATCTGAATAAATTTAAGACATAACCAAAATTGGAATGCGTAAATAATAAAATAGGGTTATTTACATTTATAACCATGACTTTAGGCTGAAAGTGCTAATATAACACTGCAATCTCAGAAAGTGCAATAATAATCCTAACTTATTATTGTATGTGTCAATCTAACCCTAAATTTTGAAAAACTTGTGCCGATATACCCAAAGTCTATCTTTTCGGCGTTGACAGTGTAAATTCCGGCGAAGAGAAAAAGGAAAAGACTAAAATACCCTTGAATTAAAATCTATTTTTTACCGAAATACCCCTAAGAGTTATACATGGTTATTTCAGCACATAGTCAATAAAGTCAGGGTTATATATGAACTTCCGATATAAAGACAGGATTATTTTGGCAAATAGTCAATAAAGTTAGGGTTATATCTGCACTTCCGATATAAAGACATGGTTATTTCAACACATAGTTAATTAAATGAAGACACATCTTCTTCCCTTTCTCACTGAACGCAAGTCGTGACATCTCCCTGTTTTAGTCGCTGCCATCGTCGGAAGCTTCCCCTGTCAATTTTAGTACCTCATAGTACTTCCCCTGTACTTTTTAAAAATTGAAATTGCTTTGCTTCAAATATTGTGTAAGGGCACTTCTCACATTTTGAAGAGGCTGTAAAGTTGAAATCACAGCAAAACAACATCAATATTAATTTTAATCCATGCCCGTTTTTCAAATTTTTTATTTGCCCCAAATCCGACCTAGGACTCACATACGACGGAGAATTATTTTTTTACCTACGACGGAGAGTCGAAGCAAGGCCGCTGGATGTGGTATTCAAGGAGGAAGAAACGAGGGAGCTTCAACGGTGGTCGGGCGGAGGAGAAATGAGAAGAGGAGAAATTCGGAGGAGAAGCGGTCGGGTGACTCCTCGGTTTCTAGGCTTCGGGCCGAAGAAAGAAGGAAGAAGGGTGGAGCGGGAAGAAAGTCTGGGGAAGAATAGAAAATGCAAGAGGAAAATAGGAGAAAATGAGAAATAAAGTAAGGGTCAAGGATGTCATTTCATATTTTGAGACTTTTTCCTTTTTAAATAAGAGCAAAATGGTATTTTCACCTTATTCCGACATAAACTAGTTGACTAAAAGTCAATGTGGTCAAAGGTTATTTTAACACTTTCTGATATTGGAGGGTTATATTGGTACTTTCAAGCTAAAGTCATGGTCATTTTAGCACTAAGACCCTTTTTAAATTCAAGGGCAAAATTGTCTTTTTCCTAAAATCTGGCCATAAATCAGTTGACAAAAAAGTCAAATGAGTCAAATGTTATTTTGGCACTTTCTGAAATTGCAGGGTTATATTGGCACTTTCAACCTAAAGTCAGGGTTATTTTAGCACTTAACTCTTAAATTAATCTAACAATAACTGTGATGAATAAAGTAATAATATGGTAATTTAAGTTAAATTTCACCAAATTAAATTTATCTTAGAATTGAACTAGACTGAATTGAATTGAATGGATGATATAATCGTTAGAGGACAGGGCTAAATGACCGAATAGAAATTCATAAGGTCGGGTTCATTTAAATTTAACTGCCCTTCAATACAATTTCATTTTGATTCAATAAATTTTAATTTTATAAAAAATTATCACAAAATTTTATTTAAAACCGATTAACTATTAGGTGAAATCAATTTAAAATTATTAGGGTGATTAATAGGGTGCAAAGTCTTGGGAAAGACCGTCTTTCCATAGCCTTATGGAAAGACGGAGTTTAATTAGAATAATAAAAAGTAAAATGTCTTAGTTGCAATATTAAAATTTTATTATGTAACGTGTAGTAGTTATAAAGTTTATAACCCGATTCATGCAACCCGAAAATTTTATCTTCATTTCTTCGAATTTACACTTTAAACCTTGGTCTTTCCATGACTTATGGAAAGACCGTCTTTCAGGAGACAGACTCTAAGAAATGACATTGTAAAATTTAAAAGTGTAAAATAATCCTGAATTTTATAGACCGAAATATTAATGGTAAAAATGATCGGAAATTGGTGAAATGAATATAATACCCTCAAGTTAAAATTTTAATAAATGAAAATGAAAAGACAACTACAACTACAACCTCTCCTCTCTCTTTCTAGCTCTTCTTTTCACTCAGCCTCCAACGCCCTCATCTTTGCCACCTCCTTCGCCCTCATCTTCGCCACCGCTCCTCTACCCTCATCTTTGTCATCTTCTCCATCCTCATCTTCGTGCCTCCTACACCTCCATCTTTGCCATCGCATCCGCCCTCCTTCGCCCTTATCTTCGTCCTCGTTCCTCCGCTCTTATCTTTGAAATGGCGTACACAAATGAGCGAGCAGACGAGGGTTCCAATGTGGTGGTGGTGTGATCAACCGGTGGTGGGGGTGATATTCTGACAGTGGTGGTGGGGTTGTGTTGGATGTGGTGACACGCAACAGGGACTGTAGTGGCTAGAACCAGAAGAAGGCAGTGGTGTTGTGGTGGCGTGCGACAGGGGTTGTGGTCACGACGGTGGTGGAGTTGTGGTGGCAAGAACCAGGAGAGGGTCGATGGTGGATATGGTGCGGAGCGGGGATAGGTTATGGGGGGAGATGGTGGTGGGGGACCAGTGGAGTTAGGGTTGAGAGTTGGTTTTTGTAATGGTGGCCGATTGAATGAGCCAGTGATTGAATGTCAACGGGAAGTGGGAAGGACAAAAGGGTGGCGGTGCTAGGGTTTTTAGGCGGAGGTGGTGGGTCGATTGAATGAGCCAGGGGCTAGGGTAGAAGGGCGACGAGGCTGGGTTTCTGGTGGCAAGGAAAGTGGTTCTTAGCGGCGGAGATGGTAGTGGTGGGTGCATGCAGTTGCACGGTGGTGACGACATTGCAGCGGATCAACAGCAAGTGGTGGGTAGAGGTTCGATGGCAAAGCGGCGGAGGTGTGTTTGAAAAAGAAGTGTAGGGGTAAAATAGTCTTTAAATTTTTAGTTTTAAATTTAGGGGTATTTATGTCTTTCCACATTTGATCAATGGCTAATTTTTTGAGTCAGTGTCGGAATTGACCAAATGGTTGTAACTGCACAATTTTACAAAAACTTAGGATTAGTTTTGCACTTTCAGATTTCACATGGTTATATCTGCACTTTCTCAATGTAATAGGGTCGTTCGTGCACTTTTTCCTTTTATAATTTTATTTGATTAAATAAATATCTGAAATGCAATTGACATTAAGTTTTTAATTAAAATGGGTATAACTGCACATTTTGAGCAAATGACTCTGATGACCCCTTAAATACCACGATCGTCCCCCTGTAGCCCTCCAATTTTTTTCAACACTATTGCCCCCTCAACTTGCAGAACTGTTGAGTCATGACCCTTTTTAGAACACTTTTGGCCCCCTTAACTATCTCCAAAATCAGCTCATTTACTCATTGAAGGACCAAAAGTGATCGGAAAAAAATTGGAGGGCCGAAGGTGGACGATCATGATAGTTAAGAGGTCACCAAAGTCATTTGCTCTAACAAGTAACACTAGCTGTCTTTACTCAAAATTTAGTCTTTTGATTTTTCTTATTTTAATATTCCATTTTGAATAAAACTATTATCAAATCACTGTCATTTATAAAACACGTTTATAAAATCAAACATTAATAAACAAACATCGATCAAATATCACTTTAGTCGAACAAAGCAAACCATTGCTCGGTTAATTGTTGTTGATCACGTCGAACCATTTCAATGATTTGATGCAATCTCGAATTGGCTTTGCATGTCTCTTCTCATGATACGAACATAACCTAGATGTGCATGCAATGCACTGCACATTCTAGTAGCGGCATCCTATGTAGGCTATACCCACAAATACCCCGCATCCGCTCTCTTAATCGCGTCACACTTATAATTTAGCCTGTTATTATTTTTTAATAGTATCACATTTTCTGCGACAGAGATAAACAGATTTTTATTTTCTTTCACCGTGTGTTTAGTGGAACTATACTTATGTGTAAAGTTAATTTATTTTGAATGTATTGTGACTAGTTTTTATTTTCCCTCCAAGTCTGTCTTTTACTTTTAAAACAGTAATTATTTTTTAACAGCTATAACTCCAAAAGCAGCTTAGCTCATAAGTAAAGTAACTGATAAGACATGTTAAGCACAGTCTCGATTTCCTTCACATTCCTACATTAAAAATCTGATAAATAGTAAGTTGTCGATATTAGAAGAATAGGGACGTATCCTCCGTGACTTTATTTGAAGGAACGTTTTTAGCTGTAGCACGATCCATAGCATAGGGGCACCTTAGAAGTGGTAAGGCATCTATCTTTAACTTGGCGAAGCAGTTGATATCCATCCATAGTGGCATACTACAAATTTTTGACAAGAAAAAAAGCAATATATTGTCGGCCAAAACACAGCTCTTAACCAAAACCTAAAGATTTTTCTGGTCCAGGGTTCGGTCCACAAAGGGTCCCTCATTAGTTCATACTCTCTCCATTCGAGCGTAATGTACAAATATTTATGCAGGCTGATGTGATAGATGAAATGATGGTTGAAAATGAATTTGTCAAATTTTAATCGTAAATTTCAGCTCAAATTAAAAAAAGAAAGAAATCTAAGCAGTTGAAACAAAATAAAAAATGAAAAGTAAGAAGTTTACGCAGAGGCAGAACGAGTATTAATAAATATCTGAGCCAATGGTTTCATGCAAGAATATGTATACCCACCAATGTCAAGGGAAAAGAAGAGTTGTGTGGTTTATATGTATAGCATGGTCTGGATTATTCTAGCTCAGCTATTAATGAGCCTTCATAAACACAAAAATGGGAATAACCACTCTACAAGAAAATTTTATAGGTTAGAAATTTTGTACGTTAACGTAATGGCTCAATCACATGTTGTCATGTGTCCAAAAATTCAATCACTACTTAATATTCAACTATTTTTATTAAAAAAATAAATTGACAAATGTCAATATGTGATTGAGCCAACACCTTAACATACTCCGTATAAAATTTCCCAACATATAAAATTTTCTGACCAACCTACTTATATTAAATTCTAGTGAAAAAAAACGGTAGATGTGTGAAGACAAATTAGTAGGAAAAAATTGAGATTAAAGTTCATATTTAGTCATTAAACTATTTTAAAATTTCACTTCTGATCATGCAATTAAAAAACGACGTTATATATTGATCGTCAAACTTTTCATTCTCATACTTTAACAATGGGTGTTTTGAGGTACATTAAACCCCTAGCATAGTTCAAAATAATAAGAGTATTTTTATTTTTTCAATTGTTAAGGGATTTAAAAATAAGATAAAAACTCATATGAGATCGTCTTACTCTAACTTATAGTTAGACGAGTGGCTAACTAAAGTTTTAAAACTATAATAGAAAGTATTACCTACTATCTCCCATCTTTAAACAATTATTTTTGGGATATATACAAATATAACCATATATATTTCAGTAAGTGAAAATATAATTCTGAGATAATTTTTAGTGCAAAAATAATCTTTATTACTGTACAAAAGTGCAAATATAAGACTAAAGACTACTCCCTCCGTCCCACAACTTTTGGCCTATTTTTGGCCAACTTTCTCAGACCATGTTTGACCATCAATAACTTTAATTACGGTTATTAATGGTATATTAAAATTTGATATTTAGAAACTATGTAAACATAGGATTCTAACAATATCTCACGTGATGATATTAGAGTCTATATACTAATTGAAATTTATGGTCAAACATGGTCCGAGAAAGT
>JAULKK010000001.1:15348544-15365463 GCA_032355705.1 Rubia peregrina | reverse complement strand
TACTGAGACTCACCACATATGCGACATGTTTCTAGATTTTCATCTTCTTTCCCCTGGTACAACATACAATCATTAGGGAAAGGGTGTATTTTTTTTCCAAATCCAATCTCACTAAGCAGAGAACTTTTTTCATGGTGTACAACCTATCAGACATCATGTTACCTTCATGGAGCAATTCCCTAAGCAATTCAAGAGGTTCGATCAACGACTTATCGGTCCACCCAAATTTGGCCTACAAATTCATTATCCAGAGAGTCGCACTAAGTACCGAATGTTTTGAACCATTGTACAATGGCGTCTTTTTGTCATCAAATAAAGCTTGCAATACCTCGGGTTTACCATGGAATTGTCTTGCAATATCCTCAACCATTTCATCAAATTCCACATTACCATGTAATTCATCTTCCAAATTTGTGTTACTCAAATCAATCGTCCGCGCCGATTCTCCAACTCCCCAATACCATACCAACGATTGTAGAAAGTTAGAAACTTCCTCATTAATAGATGTCCCCGCAATTTCTTCCTCCCTAAATACACATTATTTCTATAATCTTTACATGAGCATCGGGCTTGCACACGATCATTTTTAGAAGCATATTCAAATGCTACCGTAAGAAAAGTTTCAATCAATGACATGTAATCGGGTGATTTTCTAAGATCATTACCAATGAGTTCACCCCGTTCCATTATCCTACAAGTAAATTAAAATCAATCCATTAGCGTTCTCACAACAATAATCATAACCCTAAACTCTAGTTAACCTAACTACAAACCCAAATTCAAGATTTATATAACTCTAGTAAAACCAGTAATAATCATGTACAATGAAATTTTAGGCAACTTACCTTCTCCAATGAATACAATGCTCTTCTATGTACTAGAAAAGGGAGAAAACCCTTGAAATTTTAGAAAAATGACAGTTTAGGTGCCCACTTTTGGGGTGAAATTACAGGTTCATTCCTCTTTTTTCACAATGTTCCTAAGAGGTTCCTAGATTATTATGAAATGTTCTCAATTGGTTCCTTTATCGAACATAACACATTTTAATCAAATTAACAGACTTGCATTCAATTACCGTGATTTAAATTAATATAATTTGGCAACTTTTGAGGTTAAATTAATTTTTATTAATTATCTCTTTTTTCATTTTTTTCCTTTACTGCAACCTCCACCATGTTCTAAACACCACCAATCTAACTGTACTCACTGTCTCTTTTATCTTCATGTATTTCCATGTTTCCTGCTTCCCAATGACTGACACTATCATCACTAGAAATGTCGACGCAATGTCGACTCAATTAAACTGACTAACTGGGAATGTTTTGGGAACAAATTGCAAAAAGAGGAATGAAACCTGTAATTTCACCTAAAAGTGGGTACCAAATATGTAATTTTCTCCTTGAAATTTGATTTTTTGTGAGGATTTGAAGAAATGGAGATTGGAACCCACATTTAAAAATTATTAGATCGAAAATAAACGTTCTGAGTTTGAAACTTACCCTTTTTGTCATTACGAACTTGGAACAACTATCATCTTTTCACAATTGTTACAGACAACCAGTTCTAAACTCGGAAGCCGATTCGTCCCCTATTACAAACTCAGAACAATACTCAATTAAAGGTGGTTATACACCATAACCTTCAATTAGGTCTAATTAAAGGCAGTTATAAGATTAACCGCGTTTAATTAGCCCTAATTAGAGGCAATTATTCAAATCTTCCTTTAATTAAAAAAATAACCTCCTTTAAAATGAATTTGCATGGGCCGATCATGTGTTCCGAGTTTGGAACACCTAAAATAAGGCGGTTCTGCATTTTTTTAACTGCCTTCTATCGCCACCTTTAATGAGTGGCTCTCTACTAGTGTTGTATGTTTATATGGAAAAATTTATCATTGAAAGATGCAACTGATGGTTCTATATATTTATGAAGTACATTAATTGATATTTGTAAGGTAATGTAATGATATTTATTAAAGAAACAAAAAAGATAATTTTCAATGAACGTGAATAAAGAAAAATGACGTCGTTTTGTCAAGTGTGAATAGTTAGATATATTAAAAGTCATTAATGCACATGGTTGATAATAAAATCAGACAATACAAAAGTATAGAATCCTTATTACACTGTGTTTTGGGATTGAATGAAAAAATTGCAATTTTTAAAGCCATAATAATGCAACCCCATGGGAGAAAGGGGATATAAACTCTACTTGCACCGGGCGGGCATAATGCCTTGCCACTTGAGCTAGTTCGAGTGGTTAAATAAAAACAATGAGACTCCCTCATACATTATTATTTTGTAGTTAATTGATGTACATTGTGGTAAGAATATAGTTTATTTATATGTGCAAGTGTTTTGGTTACGTATTAATGCAAATAGGAATACATATTGATTGATCGTATGTTTATATGAAAAAATAAATAACTGGAAGATGCTTCAGTTCTATTTATGTAGTACCGTTGAAATGTGATTAGATAATGTATTGATTATATGTAGTTTTTTTATTAACCTAATTAAAGTAAAATGACATCATTTTTGTCAAAGGAAAAAAGTCAGATATATAAAAATCATTGTTGCCCCCGAATGATGACAAATTGAGACGATATAAAAGTATGGAATCCTTATTATAATGTGCTTAATTTGGGACTAGATAGGATCATGCCGCGCGTTGCGCGATTTGTAACATTTACCTTTTAATTTATCTATTCTTGATGTATTTTTTATGATACAATATTAATAAATTATTATTCTACGATGGGTATAGTAGTAAGAATAAGGCCTATTAGTCTTGTATGTATATAAGGAATTTTTTTGGTTATTAATGCAAATGTAAATGGATTTTGATGATGTCATATCGTATGTTTTATGGAAATAATAAATCATTGACAATTTCTACTTATGCAGTACAATAATTGAAATTTAATAAGGCAATGTAAATATATGTATTAAAAAATCATAATCAAAATAATTATTAACTTATCAAATTAACTTATCATAATAAAAAATAATATATTTACGTAAATAATTATTTTGATTATGATTGTATTATGATAGGTATTAATGTAAATATATGTAGTAAAATGGTGTTGTTTTGTCAAAGAGACTAGTCTTGTATATGAAAACTCATTAATGCCCTTGGTCGATTATGAAATGAGATTATATAAAAGTATAGAATCCTGATTATTGTGTTTTAAGATAAAGAAGAAAATCAATGTCATTTTGCCAAAAGAGAATAGTCATTGATATATGAGAAGTCATTAATGCTCCTACTTGATGATGAAATAAGACCATACAAAAGTATATAATCCTCATTATAGTGTATTTCAGGAAAAATAAGGTAAAACGTCGTCATTTTGCCAAAAGAGAATAGTCATATATATAAAGAGTTATTAATGCCTCCATTTGTTAATGAAATGAGACGATACAAAAGTATATCATCCTAATTATAGTGTGTTTTGGGATAAATAAAGCAAAGCAGTTTCATTTTGCCTAAGGAGTATACTCAGATATATAAAAAGTCATGAATGCGCCCGATTAATAATGAAATGAGACAATACGAAAGTATAGAATCCTTATTAAAGTGTGTTTTGGGATTAATAAAGCAAAATGACATCAATACACACAAGCTGGGATCGATCTCACGACGTCGTTTTACTTTATTTATTCCTAAATACACTATTCGAATTTTTTTTATGATATTTGCATCGTCTCATTTTCTTATCAACCGGGGTTATTAATGATTTTTTATATATCGGACCATCCTCTTGGCAAAACGATATCATTTTGTTATATTTATCTCAAATCGCACTATAATAAGGATTCTATACTTTTTGTGTCGTCTTATTTTGTTATCTTTCGGGGACATTAATGATTTTTAAATATATTTATTACCATTTTGGCAAAACGATATTGTTTTTCTTTATTTAAATTAGTAAAATATATTTTAGTTTTGATTTGGTTGCGTATATCATTAAATTATCTTATCAAATTTTAATTATTGTACTATACAACTATAACCATCAGCTGTATCTTCCAGTAATTTTACTATAAACATACAATTTAATATCAATCAAAATTCATTTTTATTTTGTACTGGTTAGGTTCATACCCCGCCTTATGCTGTTGATATAATTTATTTGTCAACTATTCTAATTTTAATGTGTTATTGTTTGATAAGATATTATTAATATATTATTTTGTAGATAATTAATTAATGAGCATGGTAGCAAGGATGTAGTCTTATATACTTTTATTTATATATATAATGGAAGCGTTTTGACCAAGGACGAAAATGAATCTTGTTATTTAATAAGGTACGTTAATATGAAAAACATAAATCATTGGAAAGTGCAACTGAATCATCTCTATTTATGTAGTACAATACTTGAAACTTGATAGGCTAATTTAATGATTTTTAAGAAACCAAATTATAATAAAAAATTGAAAATTGATTTTTTATAATATGTTTTTATTAACACAAATAAATAAATAAAAATGACTTTTTTTTTGCCGACAGAATGGTAAGATGTATAAAAATTTATTGATGCACTTGATTAACAACAAAATAAGATAAAAAAATATATCCTCCCTTTCGTTGAGTTTGACACACTTTACTTTTTGATTTGTTTCTATAGAGTTGGCACACTTTCCTTTAAGCAGTACAATTTTTGTTATAATGTATTTTGGAATTTTGGTCAAAACACTTCCATATATACTACTACTAGATTCTATTCTTATTATAATGGTCATCAACTAATTGAAGGACAATAGTTTTATAAAAAAAACATTTATATAAATGAATTCAAAGCTAATACCAAGTTTGGTTTTAGATCGACTAACTGTTAGACGGAGTCATTTTTATAATTGATATATAATTAATGGGGCTGAGTGATTTGATGTTTATTTTTATTTATTGTAGCGAGGTTCTTATAACTTGAAAACCTTTGAAAATGTATTATATTGTATAAATAATTATAATTTAACCCTAAAAGTAACTGAAATAATTTTTTTCATGATTAGTGTAATCGCTAGTAGATAATCGTTACAAACGGTGCACTATGTCATAAACCTATTTATTCTTGAGGAGGTCTCCTAACAGGTGACATGTTCTTAAATTATGGACAAACCAATGTATTTTTTTTCACTTAATTATATATTGCATTTGTTAAATTAAATACAAAATTTATAATGATAAAAAGTTAAATATTGTACTTTGAGAAAGTTTCCCGTTAGAGGGATTAACGGTTATACCAATTATGAAAAAATTCATTTCAATAACTTCTAGGGTAATACATTCTATAAGTTTTTTTAAAGTTATAGGAACCTGACTCCAATAAATAAAAACAAATATCAAATCATCACATTAGTTACATCAATTATAAATTGACTCTTTCTAATGGTTAGTCGGTCTAAAATAATACTTAATCATTGTTAATTTTTTAAAAATTTTCACATTCAAATAAAAATTATTATATGTTTTAACTTATAAAATTTTAATTAATTTTTTTACAATAATATAATTTTAAGATAAAAAGTAAATTTACCTTGCCGAGACTTTCCCTTTATTCCAATATTTTGGGGGCCCAGAATTTTGGGGACCAAAATAATATTTAGTATTTTTTATATATTTTTTATTTTGTTGAACTTGGGCCATTTAATTTAGATACGGGTCATTTTAAAATTTTGAATTATTTTTTTGGCCCACTAAATAAAAATAATAAATACATTTTTGGTTCACTTTATTACTAAGCTTTCTTTAAGGAAATGGTCTTCTGCAAGACAGCCTAAACTTTAGGCAGGGGACTATATACAATTCTAACTCTATTATAAGTCCGGAGACCTATCTCTAATAATTTTAAAGGGATCTATCTCTAATATTTTTACAGGGACCTATTACTTGTATTTTTTCAGGGATTTTTTTGTCACATTTTCCCATCATTTTTTCGCTAACTGCAATCTAAAAAATTTAAAAAATTTGAAAATATTTTGAAAATGCAAAACATAAATATGATCTTCAAACTGAAAATCATAAATATCAGCAACTAGCAAAACCTCAACGGAAAATCATAAAACATCGATTAAAAAATTATAGCAAAAATATATAATATCAAAACAATAATTCAACAAATTTTTTTTAAAAAAACATCGACATAATCATCAAGATGAAAATTACAAACATCAATTACAACTAAGAAAATATCAACTGAAAATCATAAAACATCGGCTACAATCGCAGAAAATATATTTTAAAACCAAATAAATATCAACAAAATATTAAAAAACGTCAGCATAATTGCAAAAATAAAATCATAAACATCATCTACTACTAGAAAAACGAAAACTGAAAAATCACAAAATATCAACAAAGCTTAAATTGCCAAATTAAATATCAATTTCAAAACATCAAACTAAAAATCATAAACATCAACTGCGACTAGAAAAAAAAATCAACAAAACTTAATTGTCAAACATAAAAATTGTGAATAACGACTAGAAAAAACATCAACTGAAAAACCACAAAACATCAACCAACCTTAAATTATTAAATTAAATATCAATTTCAAAACGTCAAAATGAAAATTATAAAAATCAACTAAAATCAGAATAACATCAACTTAAAAACCCAAAACATCAACAAAGTTTAAATTGTGAAATTAAATATCAATTTTAAAATGTCGAACTGAAAATTATAAATATCAACTCTAACTAGAAAAACATGACAGAAAATCCCAAAACATCAACAAAACTTTAATTTTCAAATTAAATATAAATTTCAAAACATCAAACTGAAAATCATAACCATCGACTAAAATTAACAAACCAGATTAAATTGTCAACATTTATAGAAATTTTAAAATATCATTGAAAATCATAAACATCAATTACAACTAACAAAACATCAATTGAAATTCATATAAAATCAACAACTGTTAAATCGTCAAATTAAATATTAAATTAAAAATGTCAGTATGAAATCATAAACATCTACTATAACTAACAAAACATCAACAAAAAATCATAAAACACCCAATTTGTTATTATAAATCATCAAATTGAATATCACTTTAAAACAAAGAGATAGTGTAGGACCTTCATCGTTAGGCGCATTTATCCACGCGCATAAGAGCCCAGAAAGTCACTGCGTGTGTAATTCACACGCTCACGCATTCTAATCTCCTTCTCCAACTTTCGCACGCGAATCTCACTCGCTTTTCAGCCTGGCATCCTACTCCGTTGCATCTCTTCAATGTCGAAATCACACGAGATCATCGAAAACCTCATTCAGCTGGGTCCTCACTTCGATCGTACTCACTTTAACATTCTGGAACCAAATTTGGAATAATTTTCATCGATCTCACTCCGCGCTGGTCACTTCCATCTATCTCTTCAACGTTCACTTCGCTGCCACCGAAAAGTTTTTCTTCTCACTATGCCTCCACGTCGCGCCTCACAGAAGCGGCGCGATTGTCGAAACATTGGCGGATCCAGCAACTGATGTGTCTTAGTCACTGGAAGCATCATCGACGGGAGCTCTCTCCAGCAGCAACCATTCGCGAGTGAAAACATAGAAGAACCGGAGATCGGCGGAGGCGAACTGTTATCCGGCATAAATTCGGCGAAACACACTGGTTCCCGGCAACAGACGGCGGTTCCTGGTGATTGACAGTGGTTCCCGTGACTGACAGCAGTTTCCGGCGACAGTTATGGACCAAAATTTCTTATATTTATACTAAAAGTCCTCCACATTTTTCAATTACTTTTTTTTAAAACCACTCCAAACTAAAACTTATACTAATTGCATAATAGGTCATGCCTAAAGTTTAGCCTGCTTAAAACAAGACTTTGTGTTCTTTAAGTTATGAATCTATTTTTAAAATTTTCATTTTCTTTTATATTTTTTTATTTGAAACAGAATGGTGAGTTTATTTCTTTTTCTTGCCTTTATCTCTTGAAGATCACCACTTACTAATCGATCAAGAGAGTATTTATTTAAATTTGCATACTACATGACATTAATTTTTTCGCATACTTAAAAAAATTGCAAATCGATATTTTTCTAATGGAACACTAAAAAATGAATAGTAGTAAAATTATAAAGAGTCAAATGCTAAAATTACCCCTAATTTTAGACTAAAAGTGCCAATATAACCTGCAAATCGAAGAAGTGCCAAAATAACTCTAACTTTGTGATGCATGTGTCAATCTAACCCTGGACTCTGTTGACTTCAATTGTAAACGGGTGATTTGGCATGATTTAAGGAAATTGTGATTTTACCCCTGGATTAGAAAAAGAAAAAATTTAAAAGAGAAAAGGGTATTTTCATTATTTCAGTTCCGGTCAACACCAGATAGACGACTCAACACTGGAATAGTGGAAAAAGGTTATAACTGCACATTTTGTCACAAAATTAGGGTTATTTTAACACTTTCTCATTTTTGCAGGGCTATATTGATACTTTTAGCCTAAAATCAGGGTTAGAAATGTAACAATCTCAACTATAAATTAAGATACATGGCCTAAACAATAAATTTTAGTATTTTATCCTTTATTTAGAGTAAAGTTTTGAATATAGTGTAAGTCTCCTGACAGAAGGCCTATCCATAAGCTTATGGACATGCCACTAATTTTTTTACCTTATACACTGCATTTGTTAAATTACATACTAAATTTAGAAATTTTGATTTTTTATAATATATTTTTTATATTTTCACATTTAAATACATATAATTACTCGTTTTAACTTTTAAAATACAATATTTAAATTTAATAAAAAATTACAACATCTAATGT
The DNA here is from genome assembly GCA_032355705.1 of Rubia peregrina. NCBI lineage: Eukaryota > Viridiplantae > Streptophyta > Magnoliopsida > Gentianales > Rubiaceae > Rubia > Rubia peregrina. The sequence goes on along the minus strand of JAULKK010000001.1, from coordinate 15,356,670 downwards.
AAAAAAATCAATGTGGACTGTGTATAACCTTATGGAAATGAAGCCTTTCTTGAGACTTTCTCATGAATATACTTGCTATAATTTTTTTTTATTTTTACTTACAAAATTAAATATTAGAGACATTACTAAATTTAAAATATTATGTTAGATGATTCAAACAAATTAATGTTTTCAGTGTCTTCATTTATACACCTCCATTTGTATTATTTGTAATATTTTTTAGAAAAATATAATAAGTATGGAGTGAGCTCCTAGAATTGCACTTGATTATGTTACAATCTCTATTAAAGTTTTTTCTCTCTATATTTTTTTGGAAAGACTCATATGAGACCGTCTCACCATAACTTATGGTGAGATAAGGTACAAACTAAAGTTTTATAAATTACAAAAAGTACCCCATGTCATTCTCATCTTTAAATAATTGTATTTAAACCCCCCGTCTCACCATAAAATTATGTGAGACCGTCTCACCCAAATCTTTGTATTATTTTAATTCACTTTGCTTAGTTACTTCACTTTAGTTTAAGTACACAGTAGTAAAAAAAATATTTTATATAACCAACCGTCCGCGGTGAGAGACAAACTAGGGCAAATGACACTTGTATATTGATTAACGCTTTGAGTAAAAAAATGGTAATCCGTCGGAGCAATTCCTTGTTCAAGAATGGTCAGCAATTATAACCATTGGTAGAAAAAATCGTCATTAACGACGGCGTTAGGTGGTGGCTTCGTATAAAATTATTAGAGTCGTTTTCTAGCAGAGGGTTTGAATTCGGAGCCGTTATTTTCGGATGTTAGAATTTGAAGGACGGTGGTTAAAAACTAAACCGCCGTGTAAAACCCAAATTTACAATGGTTTAATAATTAATTGTCCGTGTAATGGCAAGTGTGAACACACACATAATTGTCCAGGTTAATGAACTATAACTTTATTTAATTATATTAGTTTTTATTTTATTTTATTTAAATTCAGTTTACTTTGGTTCATCGTTTCCTAATTACTAAATCATGCTTTTATATTTTACTCAAGCACATCTAGTATTTATACATTTTTATATATCTTCCATATTTTGATTTAAAAAAATATTGAAATCGAAAATCTTTAGTTTTGTTGTCTATGATCATTTTTATTTTGTAATTTTCGAACGTAAATTGCATTTTATTTTCTGAGAAAATTTTTCATATAGTCTTTCGAATTGTCGATTAATAAATTCAGGCAAAATCGACCACCACCGAACGACCTTCTTAAGATTTTTAACCCCACCAACCCTTCAGAGGCCATACCCCACACCCCTAGACCTTCTAGGGATGCCCATTCCTCCCACTCGTTTAGAGATAACCCATTCCACCAACCCTCCATAGACGACCGCCCCGCCAACCCTCTAGAGACACTTTATCCCTCTGGTTTTCTAGAGACACTTCACCTCACCAGCCTAGAGATACCCACTCACCCAATCCTCTAGAGTCACCTACCTTCCAATCTCCAGCAATTCTCATTCATTTCAAAAAATTAGAAACTTCTAAAAAAAATTATAATGTTTTTTTTTGCAATACTAGCATACGGACATACATATTATGATGTAAGATACAAAAATATGTAACGTGATTTAGCAATTCTCATTCATTTCAATTCCAATAAAGCGAGAAGCAAATAACCCCGAACTTTACAAACTCCATAAAAGAAATCGAGATCGGCCCAGATCTTGGCAGAGCCCATACTTCTTGGCCCAAATAAATTAGAAGCCCACAAGCAATAACTGAGGTGAGTAACTACTCAACACTCAACAGCTTCGCAGTTTTACTGAAAACGCAGTCCCAGTTCATTTCTTCTCCTTCGACTGATCGAAAGCATCCATGAATTGGTTAGTGTTTTTGTCCTCTTTAACATCTAGAGTTTCGAGCTCTCATTTCCATAAATATATGTATATTTTAATGGTGGATGCTTATTTATATAATGAAACTGTGAAAGAATGGCATACATTTGTTGCACGAAAGGTGTTTGATTTTTGGCATACTACAAGTTTTCGATTTTCCATGTTATTTGCATTCAGTTTTCATTACACTAACACGAATCAAATGGCCCTATAAATTCTTTTTGCAGTTGATGACGCATTAGATCCTATGTTGAAAGTTTGTAAGAATTTAGTGTCAGCTGAATAACAAAAGTCAGTAAGAATTTAGTGTCAGAAGGATGAGGGGGCAAAAGATATGAACTTTTTTTTCTTCAAATGCCTGTCTTGTAATATAAGATTTTTTTAAGAACCCTGGTGTAAGAAAAGATGGCTGTTACTTTGTCTAGCATCACATTACAAAAGCTCTGGACTGCACCAAAAGAAAGTCTCCAGGCCGATCAAAGTGTTGATTGCTTTGTTATTTCTAAATTTAAGGTTCTGAGTATCTCCCAAAGTCCCAAAATTTCAAAATGTTCGATCATGCACGGGATCAATTTTAGGAGGAAAAGTAGTGAAGGTGAATCTTTTGAGTTAAAATGCACCAAAGGAAATGATACACTACCTCCTTTAGAGGAACCCAGGATTGATGATGGTAGTGGGGGTGCTGGTGGCAATGGGAGATTGGGGTCTGGTGGTAGCGGTGGTGATGGTGGAGGTGAAGATGGTGATTATGAAGAAAAAGAATTTGGTCCTGTGATGACATTTGAAGAAGTAATGAGAGAGGCTGAAAAACGGGGAGCCACCTTGCCTTCAGATATAGTGGAAGCTGCGAAGACTACTGGGATGAGAAGTTTACTTCTCAGTCGATATTTAGAGTTAGAGGTTGAAAATTAAGTTTCTTTTTATCTTTTCATTTCTCATTATGATTGATCCTGTTACTAAGTAGGTTTTGATTTCTTGACTAATATTTAAATATTATTGGATGGATTTAATGATGCAGGGATCAGCTTGGCCACTAGGTTTTTTGATGCGTCATTGCTCCATGCTTAGGAATCGGATGCTAGCTGATCCATCTTTCCTCTTTAAAGTGGGGACAGAGGTTAGAGATTTTAAGTACCATTACTTATGTGTACTTGGATACCGTAGAATGCCGGATTATTTATGTGCAGTAATGGTGGCTATACCATGTGTTCCTCAAATTCTGTGCCTAGTTATGGTAATTTTGTTATCCTTCTGATGTAGCTTGATTGGTAATATTATTGAAGCATCATAGCTGAGTTTTAGATGTGCCTTTTTTTTCAAAAAAATTAAATTAATTAAGAGGTGTTCCTTTTTTTCCCTCTTCCTTTGAGGTTAATAGGCTATTAATCACTTTTGCTGACTCACGTTTTGTGTGTAGAGTAATGATAAAGAGAGTGAAAATTTATTATGAAATTACATTGTGACTGATGTGGCATAATTGAAAAGACAAATGTATCCATAATTAGTTGTAATTCTTTTTTCGATGAAAGGTTTTGTAATATATATAACCACCAAATCCATACATCTTCAGACCCTCACTCTCGGTCCCTTACAACCATCTATTCTCTATCCCATTACTTCATCAGCACTAGAAAATTACTTCAGCCTACAATTACTACATCAGCAAAAAGGGAATTACTTCAGTGTACTACAGATTCCAGCTCCTTTTCCATCAGGCTTCCAATCTTCTTCCTGTATCCCTTACTTCTCCATTCATACTCGGTCAGTATTTGATAGGCTAGTACATCAGCCTTCACTTTTTGCTGTGAAAAAACCCTGCTATTTCGTTCCATCCAGACCTGATAACACGCAGCAACAGCCAACAAATTTTTTTTGCTTCTTTTCTGTTTAGCTTCCTGGTACAATCTCTTTTTCATCTTCCTCATACTGGGCAAGGGATTGACCTGCAAATGATCTAATACCTTTTTCATGTATGTAAAATATTGAGGAAGCCATTCTTGTTCCTTAGGATAAAATATTGAATTTGAATATGTCTGGGTAGGACCACAGTCACCCATCATTGTGCCTCATCCTTGGCAAAAAGTTAGAAGGTCCCGAGTCAAACCCTTGCCTTTGATTGTTGAAGTTGTGGGATCGGGACTTTTTTGGCCTTAAGGTACTTACATCCAACCTTGTTTCTCCCAATAAGTCTCTTAGTGATATATTATGTTTAATTTTAATCTTTACCAGGATATTCTCTCCTAGTCCTTCGATAAATAGCTGCTTCACAAATTCATCTTCCATCTAGCATACCTACAATTTTAATGTGTCAGTTGGAGATATTGCCAATATTCATCCACAGTACGATTTTCTTGATTCATATTACTTTACTATGAGTGTTTTTCCATCAAGTGTGTGGTTATAACATGATGCAAATAAAGCATGGTCTTCAATCTTTCCCAAGTAGGAATCTATCTCTTCCATCATATACACCTTATTCTTTAAGGTAGACTTGGATTTCAGATGGATTGTGGTTTATTTATGGAAGTCATTATCTGTTCATTAGGACAAAAGGTTAAATTTGAATACATCTGAGTGGGACCAAATTTTCCCATCACTTTCCCTTAAACTCTTCTGAAGTTAAAAGATCACGAGTCGAACCCAGTCATTTGATTGTTAAAGCGGTAAGATGGGGTTTTTTTGGGCTTAAGGTAATTTCAAGAAACCTTAATTTCACAATTATATCACTTATTAATACATTATATTGAAGCTTAATTTGTATTTAGAAATTCTACCTCAGTCCATGAAAAAAAACTTCTTCACAAATGCATCATCCTTTCCTATGTTTACCCTTCTCATAATTAGTTTTATATATTACAACTATTCATCTACAGTGTGGTTAACTTACTTTTTATTACTTAAGTAAGAGTATATTTCCATCAATTACTCTGTTGGAATATGATAAAAATGAATTCCGATCTTCATTCCTTCCCAAATAGCAAACAGTGTTTTTCGACATATGCTCGTTATTCTATAAACTAGACATACTTAGATTTCACATGGGCCATTATTGATTTGAGGCAGCTATTCTTTGTTCATCAGGACAAAAGATCAAATTTTAATAAGTCTAGGTAGGACCATAGCACCCTATCATTGTGCCTCGTCCTTGGTCGAAGTTAGATGATCCCGAGTCAAACCATAGCCTCTGATTGTAAAAGTTGTACGATGGGGTCTCTTTCGGCCTTAAGGTACTTCCATCCAACCTTGATTTTCCCAGTAGGTCTCTCATTGATACGTTCTATTGAAGATTAATTTTATATTTGGAGATTCTCTCTTTGTCCTTCAATAAATTGTTGCTTTTCAAATGCATCTTCCATCTCGTAGACCTACCATACTCATTGTTAGTTTGAAATATTTGAAATATTCACCCACAATGAAATTTCCTTGCTTCATATTGATTAAGTACAAGTGATTTTCGATCAAGTGCATGGTTGGAAAATGATACAGACAAAGCCCGGTCTTCAATCTTTCCCAAGTAGAAATCTATCTTCTCAATCATATATTCATGATTCTTAAAGGTAAACTTGGATTTCGGATGGACGGTGGCTTATTTATGGAAGCTATTCTCTATTCATTAGGACTAAAAGTTAGATTTTATTACGTCGGAGGTAGGACCAAAGTTTCCCATCACTTTCCCTCACACTCGGTCAAAGTTAAAAGATCCTGAATCAAACCTAGTCCTTTGATTGTTAAAGCTGTAAAATGGGGTCTTTTTTTACCTTCAGGTATTTTCAACGAACCTTAATTTCACCATTAGGTCACTTATTGATACATTATATTGAAGCTTAATCGGTGTTTAGAGATTCTGTCTTACTACTTCAATAAACAAGGACCTCGCAAATGCACCATCCTCTCCTATACCTACCCTTCTCATAGTTAGTTCGAGATATTACCAAATTCTATCAATGGGGCGATTACCTTACTTTTTATTACTTAAGTATGAATGTATTAACATCAAGTATGTTTTAGAAACTTTAAAAAAATGAAGCCTGGTCTTCATTCTTTCCCAAATAGCAAACAATCTCTTCCGGCATGTGCTCTTAATTCTTTAAGGTAGTCTCAGATTTCGAATTGTTTGAGGTTTATTTATAGCAGTCATTCTCTGTTCATTAGGATTAAGAGTCGGATTTGAATATGTCTGGGTTGGACCAAAGCTTCCCATCAATTTCCCTCTTGGCAAAATTTAAAAGATCCCGAGTCTAACCCATTCCTTTAATTGTTAAAGCTATAAGATGGGGTCTTTTCAGTCTTAAGGTACTTTCAACCAACCTTACCTTCACCATTAAGTCATTTATTAATACATTGTGTTGATTTTTAATTGCATCGTGACAAATGCATTATCCCCTCTTATACCTATCCTTCTCATAGTTAGTTTGAGATATTACCAATATCCATCCACAGTGTGATTACCTTTATCTTTATTACTTAAGTACGAGTGGATTTCCATCAAGTATGTAGTTGGAACATGAGACAAATGAAGCCCGATATTCAATCTTTCCCAAATAACAAATAGTCTCTTCCAGCATATGCTCATGGTTCTTTTAACTTGAACATACTTCGATTTCACATGGGGTTTTGTTGATTTGAGGCAGCCATTCTCATTAATTAGGACGAAATATTCAATTTGAATACGTCTAGGTAGGACCACTATATCCTATCATTGTTCCTCATTCTTGGCCGAATTTTGAAGGTCCTGAGTCAAACCCTAGCCTCTAATTTTAAAGTCATCGAATGGGGTCTTTTTTTGCCTTAAGGTACTTCCACCTAACCTTTCTTTCACCAATAAGTATCTCATTGATACATTATGTTGAAGTTTCATCGGTATTCAGAGATTCTCTCTTAGTCCTTCGATAAATAGGTGCTTAAAAATGTGTCTTCCTTCTCGAATACTTACCCTTCTCATAGTTAGTTTGAGATATTTGCAATTTCATCTGCATATGATTTCCTTGATTCATATTTCTTAAGTACAAGTTATTTCCCATCAAGTACGTGGTTGGAACATGATACAAACAAAACCCGGTCTCCAATCTTTCTCAAGTAGCAATCTTACTTTTCAATCATATACACCTGATTATTTATGGTAGACTTGAATTTCAGATGGATTGTGGTTTATTTACGGCTGCCATTATCTGTTCATTAGGACTGAAAGTCATATATGAATAAGTATTGGTAGGACCAAATATTCCCATCACTTTCCCTCATATTGGCTGAAGTTAAAAGATCCCAAGTCAAACCCAGTCATTTGATCGGTAAAGCTATAAGATGTGGTGTTTTTTGGCCTAAGGTACTTTCAACCAACCTTACTTTCAACATTAAGTCACTTAATAATATATTATGTTCAGGCTTAATTGGTATTTAAATATTCTACCTCAGTCCTTCAAAAAATAAGTTCTTCACAAATGCATCATCCTCTCCTATACCAACCTTTTTTATAGTTATTTTGAGATATTACCAATATTCATCCACAGTGCGATAACCTTGCTTCTTATTACTTAAGTACTAGTGTATTTCCATCAAGTACACAATTGGAACATGATACAAACAAAGCCCAATCTACATTCTATCCCAAATAGCAAGTCGTCTCTTCTGGCATATGCTCTTCATTAATTTAACTAGACATACTTGGATTTCACATGGGTTGTTGTTGGGTTTGAGGCAGCCATTCTTTATTTATTTGGACTAAAAGTCATATTCGAATACGTCTGGATAAGACCAAAGCTTCCCATCACGTTCCCTCACACTTGACGGAAGTTTAAAGAACCTAAGTGAAACCCAATCCTTTGATTGTTAAATCTGTATGTTATGGTCTTTTTCGGCCTTTAGGTACTTTCAACCAATCTTACTTCAACTGTTAAGTCACTTATTAATAAATTATGTTGAAGTTTAATCGGTATTTAGAGATTCTAGCTTAGTCCTTAAATAAACAGGTTCTTCACAAATGCATCATCCTCTCCCATACCTATCTTTCTCATAGTTAGTTCGAGATATTACAAATATTAATCCATGGTTCGATTACCTTACTTCTTATTACTTATGAAACACCCCATAAATAATCTAGAGCATATTCCATTTTTCTATATAACCTTAGTTTCTACAATGGATAAGAAACATAATTTATGTACAAAGCATAACTCCTTAACTGCCATTTGCTTCACAGAGGTATTGAGACCTCCAATATTACATGTGAAAATATTAGATTCCATCAGGGGGGTG
>JAULKK010000001.1:15293072-15312403 GCA_032355705.1 Rubia peregrina | reverse complement strand
GGGTACAAAAAATTTAGGTGGGTATGGGTATGGAGGTACCATAACCCGTACCCAACCCGCCCCATTGACATCCCTAAATGCAACTCAAAAATTTTATCATGATTTTTTCTAATTTACATTTTGAAGTTTAATATTTCCATAACTCATAGAAAACTGTCTTTTAAAAGGCGGACTCTTTGTTCGCTAGTACTTTATCATTGTTTTTTAGGATTCGTGGAATGATAATTTTTTCCGTAATGCTCAACAATTACTGGAAGGACTTTTAGGATTAGAGGAAAGGCCTTATTTAAGAATTGCTCAATTATAAGCAAGTAGTATATTTTTGGTAATTATGTTAAACCCCTTACACTTTGGTTTGGTTCCGCCATTGACACTTTGGGGCAAAATTTGAAATTGAGTGGACAATTTTACCCTTAAAGTTTGTCGGACTGCCGCCGGATCATCGCCGGAACGCGCCAGACCACCACCAGAATGCCTTTGAGCCACTGCCAGACCGCCGCTGTGACAGGTAGGGTTATATCAGCACATTATGAAAATTGATAGGGTTATATCAACACATTTCTAAAACTTATAGAGTCATATTAGCAAATTGGTAAAATGTGCAAGGTTATATTAGCACATATTACAAAAGTTAAGTGTGTAGTACTCTGTTGGTCTTAACGGGTGACCACATCATCATATACACCATTATCACATTATAACAATATTTTATACGCCATATAATTCGACATCAGAACACCGTCATTCATATTAAACACTATTATAACATATCGTAGTCTGATTTCAGAACTCATCAACATTAAGAACCCTAAGTCAAAAAACACAACAGAATAACAACCACGCACAATACCAAATGTCATCCAATTATCAATCCAGACTAAACACAACAAAATAAACAAAAATATCATCAAAACCCCTATATTCTATAGTATGTGCTGATATAATCTTGCAATTTTTACGAATGTGCTGATATAACCTTATAAATTTTAGGAATGTGCTAATATAACCCTATCAGTTTTCATAATGTGCTGATATAACCCTACATGTTACGGCGGCGATGCAGCAATGGTTCGGTGACGGTCTGATGGTGGTCCGGCGACAATATTTGGGGATATTAATGATTTTAAGCGTAATAAAGTCATTTTGTTTTTTTAGTATTTTATTTTTTCAGAAAGGCAAGAATGTATTTTTACAAAATTTTGGCTAAAAGTTTTCGGAAGGGGTTATATTGACACTTTCACTGATTATCTAGAGTTATATTAACACTTTCAAACACAGGAACGTTATATTGGCACTTATATCAAGCTGGTAAGCTTATAAAAACACTTTTCTTTTATTTATATTTGTGGCTCTAAGATTCTTTACCTCTTTGTTTATATTGGTAATATTATTCTCACTGGAAATCAATCATCTCTCATTCGTCAGTTCATTTTTCGAATCGATCGTGAGTTCATTATCAAGAATCTTGGACCTCTTCACGATTTTCTTTGCATGAAAGCCTCTCGCACTGATTCTAATTCATCTCCAAACCAAGTATGACATGGATATCCCCAAACGTGCAAGGATTGCGCCCCAGTGTCCATTCCTTTTGTTCACGGCAGCCAGTATTCATGGCGTTCTTTTCTCCGATCCCACTCTCCACCAATCTCTTGTCGGTGCTCTCTAATATTTGACCATCACCAGACTTGATATTGTTTTTGCCTTTAATTTGTTTTGTCAATTCTTACACCCTTCTCGGAATTCCTATTATCGGATTGTTACTTGTATTCTTTGCTATGTACATGGTACTCTTAACTATGGCTTGACTTTTCGTTCCACTTCCATTCCTTTAACAGTTTATGGATGTTCTGATGCGGATTAAGTTTGATGGCTAAAGACTCAACGTTGGTGACAACCTTATCTCCTGGAGTGGCAAGAAACAGCATAGTAGTGTTTCTTTCCGCTTGTGAGTCTGAATACCATCTCATGGCCAATGTTATCGTTGAACTTGTTTGGGTTTCTCATTTGTTACGGGGTCTACGTGTGCTCTTGTCTTCTCTGCCTCTCCTTTTGTGTAACACCAACAGTGCCATTTTCTTAGCTCGAAATTGAGTTGCTCTCAAACGGGCAAAACATGTTGAAATCTATTATCATTTGTATGGGAGTTGATTTCTTCAAGCATAATGTACACCAAACATGTTCCTTCATCATCATCAATTCAGGTTGCTAATATTTTCACCAAAGGTCTCTCATGCCCTCTTTTCCACTTACTTTACTCCAAGTTTTGCTTGTCATATCTTTAACTGTTCGTTTATCGGAAATAATAGAGTAAATATACACTAATATATAATTCCATAGTTGAATTTATGTACATTGTATAGTTACTATTCTAACTCTGTAAATATTGATTCACACATATGGTAATATACATCGAATCCATTATTCAAATCTACATTATTTTTAACCTGTTCCTTGCGTCTGTTATCTTTTCATGAAATCAAGATAGAAGAGGGTTCCGATTGCAATTCTTCCGCAGAAAATTCTTAGCAGATTTGCTCTGTATCAATGCTATGTTATTAATTTAAAACACAAACTCCTTCTGCTCTGGTATAAACTGCACTCTTACTATTTAGCAGTTAATACTGTAAAAGTTTGATCACATATTTGAATAGATATATCATACATGATATTATTATATTCCTCCTAATAAGTTGTTACTAAATATCGACTTCTTATTTGTCTTTATTATACGTAGTTAAACATATTAACAGTTTGTGAAAAAAATTATGCAGCTTAGCTTATGACGGGACGGAGGGAGTATATACTCTACATATATTCATAATAATAAAAAAATTGAAGAAAGAGATCAATCGAACTAATTGTGATGAAAAACGCAACCGTGATTATAAACAACAAATGTACTCCACCATAAACTAAAATTTGGATCAATCATCGTTCTTTACCTTCTTCTCCACCTTAAACTTAACCAAAACACCCCCTCCATTTTTCTCATCAAGCCCCAAATCAATCTCAGTATTACAAAACAGCCCCAAAGAATCTACACTCAACTTCGCCTGTTCCGCAACTTCAACATTAAACACCTCCCCTGTCTTCAATCCCTCCGGCAACACCCTCTCCACCGCCTCCACCGCCTCAGAATCTCCATCTCCGCCGGCGGAGACGACTTGTACTCCGGCAATATCCCCTTCCGCCACCTCACAGACAACCTCGTCGGAATCCAGCCTCCCGAAGCTGACAACCTGCGCACACGCATAGCCATTGTCCTTATACCACTTCTCCACCCTCTCCTTCACCTTCGCCAGCGCCCGGGCCGTGATCGCGCCGCCATTCTTGTCTTTCGTCCTCCTCAGCCTCTCCGAAATGTCTTCCTGCACCGACACCGGGATCAGACAGGGTTTTGATGCTGCCTTGTTTTTAGCATCTCCAATGGTTTCCTTCGATTTTTTCTTCCTCGGGATGATTTCGACAGTGGGATTCCAGTTCGGGGCTGATCCGACGTTGATGCACCGCATTCTCTCCGCGGGGCCGGACCATGTGCGTTCTAGGAACGATATTCGCAGCCGGAGGGTCTTATCGTGGTCGCGGTTTCGCTTGCAATCAACGTCGATTTCTTCGAATAATCCGCTTCGGGAGAGATTCTCGAGCTCTCTCTGCAGCTGCGCCCTGGTGTACACTTGGCCGGGAGAAATACTGAATTGCCGGAATAACGCGTCCTCCATCGGATCGGTGAACGCGCCTAACCTCCGATCGAAGAACAGAACGTCGGAGATTTGGTACTTCCTCAATCTTCCGAGCATATACAGCGGCGAACCCACTCTGTAGAATTGCGACTTCGATTTCGATTCTGATTCCGATTCCGAATCCAATCCCTGGAAAGAGAAAAGGCGGGAAAGGAAATCCGCGTTCTTCCACGCTCCACCGTCACCGCCGCCGCCGCTGAATAAAACTTTGCCAGCGTTGTTGCTCCCGCCACCGCCGCCTTGCAGGAGGAGAAACACGAGTTTCGCAGCGGCGCCGTAAAGTGTCGCTTTCCAGAGGTTCTTTTTGACGATTGGTGAAAGAGGGAAGGATATCGGGAGCTTGAATTTACCGGGGTTGTTTCTCCTAGGATTGTGAGAATGTGCTTTAAGGCTTATGGCGGCGGCGGCCAGTGGAGGAGTAGCAGATGTGGTGGCGATAGGTATGTGATTGGTCCGGCGGTTGGAGTGGGAGATGGGGGCGGCGGCGGCGGCGGTGGCGGTTACGGTGGTAGGAGGAGTTAATCGGGAGAGGACCGCCATGAAGAAGAGGGGTTTTGTTTTCTCCGGCGGGACGAAACTGGTAGGGTTTAAGGAATGTTTTGGTCGATGTGACGAGAATTTTAAGAAAAGCTATGAGGTTAGTTTGGGGATAAGAATACAAATCCAAATCGGTTTACATTTGACATAAAAATCATGTGAAATAGAAAGTAACGAGGAAGACTTCGGATCCACGTCTAGAAGCATCTTAACAATTTGGTTATACTTTTAGTCTTTTATTATTGTTTTCTTAAAACTTGCATTTGAATCATTTTTTAAAAATTGATAAATAAAATAATTTACTTTTTATCAGAAAAGAAGTGTGACAGTTTAAGAAATGAGTTGAAATGAAAAGCGTGATTGTTAATGTAACGATGGAGTATTCCACAATTTTGCGCATATTTTTTTCTTCAGGTAATTGAACTCAACTTTGTCCAGTCTAATACTTCTCACGACTTATTTCACGAACCAGTATAAGTTGAAGTGCAATTAGGTCGAAAAGAACTAATCTTTAATTTACTATGAGTGACAAATAGACGAACGAATTTAATATGGTAAAAGAAAAAAATAGGTATCAATCATTTGAATTGGTTATAAAATTGTAACTCACTCGTACAAATAGAAAATCACTGAGCTCCCATATTAAAAACCACTACCACCATTTTCAATCGAATAGGCGGTGTACGGTATAATTTGTCCATGTGTAAATACATCAATGAAAGAGACATCCCACCAGAGGTAGAACTACAAGGGGGCGGGAGGGGGCCTCCTGTCCCCGCCCGAACGAAAATTACATGGAGTACATTCAGAAGAAAAAAATTTATCAACCCTTCTACAGAAAAAAATTTAGGGAATTTTTTTTCAAAACCCTAATATGTATTCTGCTCTGCCCCTGCATCCCACCATGAGAAGATAAAAGGGCAATCACCTCATAAATTTTATGTTATCGACGGATGCACATCAATCATCAGTTAGACTGCTCATCCATTTTCCTCAACTTGAAAACGCAAAAAAAAATAGAATAATTTCAAAATAACCCTTGACTTGTACACGTTTCCATTCATTCTATTCCGAAGTGTCAGAACAAATAGCATCAATTTGCAGCTACAAAAATTCTCTTGAAACTGTATGCCAAAGTAGTAGAATACCACTCTGGAGATCATTTGGATGACGAAAAGAGTAAAAAATCGATTTAGGGATCCAATTTGCACCATCAAAAACAATGTCTAACTCTTAGTATCCGAGAAAACCACCAAATCTTTCTTCAAGCACAAGCCACACATGTTAGTGTCAGAACCCACCAAGAACCTGCAAACAAACAAGAATATTACTATGCAAAAATGCTTAGGTGCAGTTTAAGGGATCATTGAAGTCATGAGTTCGAGTTGTGGGAAGGGAGGGGGATCAGGTGTAAACGAGGTGATTTACTCCCCTAACTTTGTAATGGCATTTCTTGATAGCCCCGTGTTTATTGAAGAGATGGGAGAGAACAGCTTGAATTGAAGACTGACCTTCGCAAAACTTTTTGTTACAGGGCAGAATTGAGATGCTCTTGACATTAGCTTTGGCTTTCCTTCATCCAGTCCACAAAACTATCAAGAATCAATGGCCATGCTTGGTCTGGATCGTAATTCGCCAAGTCCGGAAAGCTTATCTGTAGAAGTGGTGGAAATTGGAATACATGAAAAATAGTTCTCAAATTATGGAGAGGTAACAAACAAGAAGAGTAATTTAGCCCTACAACGTATAGAAAAGAGACAGTTCCTTCAAGTAGAGGGCGAGCTAATCAGATCCAAATTTGCTTGTGAGAATAAAAGAAGATTGTGCATATACATGGTACTGCCAGACGTTCAAAGATGAAACTAGAGATGTTCTCTTGCTAATTATTTCTCTCCTAGAGCAGTACTTGCAGACGATATCAAACTAATCCAACAATTGAGGACAATTACCGGCAGCATTTAGAGCTTTGATTCCTTCAAATATTGTAAATGAACCACACCGGGAAAAATATGATGTAAGAATGTTGTATCAGGAAAGGAAGGACTGTACCTCCTCACAGAATCTGAGAACATTTATCCATTGATCTTTATTAATCACCTTATACTCTTTCTGATCCTGACGATATAAAGGAGGGAAGAATCACAATGCATATCAAAGAATAAACACCCATTACAAATATTAATTACATCGCAAAACAGTATTTAATGTGGTTAAAAGAAAGTTTAATTGAGTGATACTGAAGCAAAGAATGACACCCAGAGTCTTCACTCTAACCATAACAAAAACAGGTAAAAGGGGGTTTTCTCCTCGTTTCTTTTAGTAGGAATTGTGTCTCTAAATTAGCTTCAATTATCCGTGTACATAATAAGAAAATATATTCATGGATTGTGCTATAGCAAAACAGTTTCCCCATACTTGAAATCAAATTTAAGACGTCCTTGAGAATTTTTGTTTCTCCGTAGAATCTATATCGGAAATGTAATATTATAATTATGTTGTCTGGTTGCATACATTGGCTTCTAGGTCAAGTGTTCTTCATGCAATAAATATGAAAAATGTATCACAGAATTGCACCGAGCCAATAGTCACTGGAGCGAATTGATGCAACAAGTAGGTACCCACCTGAAGGTAAAGCGTAATGTATTTAACCTGGGAACAATATTTTGTTTTCAGGACAAGATCTAGTAATACACAAGCGGAATCAATGTCTATTGACCTCTGCTTGTCCTCTGAAAGAATCAAGACACCAAATATGTATCAATAGAGAAACAGTACGTCCTCAAGGAACATAAATACACTTTTACAGAAGAATATAAGATCCCAGCTGAGATTACCTGTTAGACAGTAGTTAAAGGTGAATGTATAGAAATCGTCAAAATTTTCAGGCTTTGAAACCTTTCCACATGTAAAAAAACATATTAGCAAGTAGTTTCAGTATATTTAACTGCTCCAACGCAAAAAAAAATCACCTCTGTTTGCAAATCTGACAAAGCTTTCTTTAATTTGTTGATAGTATCAACTTTAAGAGCTTCCAGTCCTTGTTGCCACTCAGACTGAAAAGTAAGCCGGTAATAAAACTTTCAATATAAACCACATATGCATGCTTTTATTTCAACTATTGACAAGTTAGCATTTGACATGAGTTTGTCAGTCTAATGACATTCAAACTACGGTACTTGAGACCAGCCTGGAACATTGCTGGTAAAAATAGCTGCCAGTAAGCTCACCTGTGTGAAATACCCTTGCTTTTGTGCTTTCAATTTCCTAGAAAAAGGGAGCAGTCAGTTTTATACCTGAAAACTATATGATTAAACAAAGGCACAATGAAAATTACACTGGTGTTAATTAGCTCACCAAGCAAGCATAAGAATTCTTGCGTCTGTATGATCCACTTTCAGATCTGCGCACAATTTTTCGATCCCTTCGGGACTGTATAAAAACCATACAGCATAGATTTAGCCGTGCATGCCATACCAAAGGACGTCAGTAAGACTGAAAGTAAAGTAGTCAGTATACTTCCTGGTATTGATTGCTCAAACATGAGATATTAATTAAATACCAAGTGAACAAGACAACAATACAACAAGCAATTTTTCCCTGAAGTTTTGAAGTCAAAACTGCAAAACAGGTACATATTACTAACAAGAGTAACTACAATTTGATTTTTGACTCGATGGGAACTTATCATAAAGCAATGTGTTTATTGTGCAGCAATAGAAAAACTCAAGGAGGCTATCATCTAAGATAGTGCAGTTCCTGGGGATTGGAGAAAAAGCAAACTCCTAATTGAGAAACAAATCTAAATTTAAAATGAAGAGTCTGAACAGAGGGAAACTATCCATGGTTAAAACCCTTCCCACCACCTGATGGGCTGTACCATGAAGAAAACACTCTCGATTGAACAATGATTCAAGGATGCACAGCAAACTCAAAGTTGCATCTGCTTCAAGAAATATGATCTTGATGTTGATGCTCTTCAAAATCCTACTCCCTCCGTCCCGGCCAAAGCCAAAGGCTCCTATCACCTTTTTGCACAGGCATTCATGCATGCTGATGTGGCAAGAGAAGTGAGAGATTGGAATGAGCTGGCCAGATTTCAGCCAGAAATTTGAGACCAAAAAAGGAAATAGTCATGGGAACCTTTGGCTGAGACGAACGAAAATAGAAAGTAGGAACTTTTGATTAGAACGGAGAGAGTATTTGTTTTCAGAGCCACTAAAGATACAAAGTTGGATTTGGTTGTTTATAAAACAGGAATGCAAGAATTACAGTGAGAAGTTTATTATAGCACTAAAGAAAATTCATCTAGGAGTCTAATTTCCTAGTAGCTCAATGGATAAGTTCATTCTTGCTGTTGAGGAGATGAGGAAAAAGAATAATAGTGTGAGAAATTGTTCAGATTCTAAAAATCACAATGTACTCTAGGTATCACTGAAACTCATCCTGAAATCTACTAGGTCCTTTTACTATGTAATTCTCATCCTGAAATTCTTACAGCACTTCATGAGGATAGGAAAACGACAACCAATGAAACGTATCATCGTAAAGCACACATAGAAAATAAGGGGAAAGGTCGGAGTAAAAGCAAGTTGATGCAAAGATGCATGATCCAATTACAAGGAAACGTATTTACTCAACAAAAAAACTTACTCAATCATGTCGATCGACTTGTTAACGTATGAATTAAAGAGGGCCTTGATGTTTTGGCTCAATTTCGATGCACCCTTTCTTGATGCTGGACAAGAAATTGCCGTGTATTAAACAAAATCTGAATTCCATGTGTATATTAAGTAGTACAATGCATCGTAAATAAGTTCACAAATAACTATGCCTTCATGTTAATTAAGTTGTAAAATTACGAAAAGCAGCAAACAATTTGTTGTTTATACACAGCACAAAGATACAAATAAAGATTATACTTCCATAATTCCATTCCTGCTGATCATCTCACAGAAACCATGTCACAGAACAATGTAGAAAAATATTGTACAACGGTTACATGGCAACTTCAAAGACGAAAAAGAGTCAAGAGACAAAACATCCATAGCATGGCAAGTACCATCCTTATTAGGCAAGATTGCATTTCCAAATCGAGTTGAACTGCTGACGGAACTCCAAGGTGAGCAAATACTATACATAGTTAGAAGCATAAATTATACGAGAAGTTCCAACAACTAAACAATGGCCTAAAGTTCTACCGGCGCCTACACTAACCATCATCGACCATATCTCACACCAAATGCCTCAAAAGCTGTTTAAAACTCAATAAAAATGATCCACTTATAATTGAGCAGACATTAGTGCGTAAAAGTGGCTTTGCAACCGTCGATAGCTCAAATTTCAGACTACAACCAATCAAGCTTGTAAGAATGCAAACCAATCAGTGAATGAAAACACGAGTCCCATACTACATACCCTAACCAAGAATGGCTCTAACCTAAACAGGGGATCTTACCTTTTACAATCCTGATATCTTCACAAAAATGCTGAGTAAAACAGAAAACAAAACAAACTACATTGCCTATTAAGCTCTTTTCACAATTCACGAATCCATACTTAGCTAAAATTCTATATCGTGGGTCCAGCTATAAAAATCCAATACCCTCTTCACATAGAATGCACAAAGCCCAAAAATCCAGAATATGAACTTTCCTCTTACAACTAAAACACAAACACACACACCATACAATCAAGATAGTAACAATAACCCATTAAAACAAAAACGCATTCTGCAATTCAAAATTCACAAAAACTACTCAAATATGAACCATATCAAACAATTTTGGCATCAGAAAATTAAAAATTAAAAAGGGTTTGTTCACCAGGGGCGCGTGTCTCAATCCGGGCAGATTTAGCAATGGGTGCGCCGCCCCGGGACTCGGATTGTCGCTTAGTAGAAGCTCGTGACATTGTTGTAACCCAGATGAAAATTTTCCCTCGATTGTTTTTCTGGGCAATTGGGATTTATGATTTAGTGGGGTTTATTTATAGAGGTGGTTCTTGGGTTCTTGGTGAAATGCGATGAATTTGAAATGGAGAAAGGCTCATCTGAGACCGACAAAGTAATAAATAAAGTTTTAAAAATTACATAATGTACTCATGTCATTTCTCATCTTTATATAATTATACTTAGATCTTCCGTCTCACAATAAGAATGAGTGAGACCCTCTCAGTCAAGTGTTTGTATTTGAGATGTGTGGGTCGCTTCCAATTTGATTCTGTTCAGGGAATGTTTACGTGATTAATGAAAATTTTGCATAGTTATTTTTTTTTCTTGATCAAATTGTAATTATTATTTTAGTACCAAATTGAAGTTAATAAATGTATTAGGCCCTCAACTCCTCTTCTATCTTGATATTACCTCAATTTTGTTGGATGTGGCACCATAGTTCTAGTTGCTTGAATTTATGAGAGTGAAATGAGTGGATGAAATTGAATTTAGAAAGAGAAAAGTATAATGAGTGGATGAAATTGAATTTAGAAAGGGAAAAGTAGAATGAGTGGATGAAATTGAAGGAATATTGTCATAAAAGGAAAGTGTTTTAAATTCACAAAAAAAAAACCAAAAGGGGAAAGTGTGCCATGTCCAGTGAAACGGAGGGAGTATGTACTCTGTTCCGTTCATTTCACAATATATTTCTGACTCTTTCTGTCTCAGTTCAAATTGCAGCATAATCATTATCACGCTGTACATAAAAAAATGTTTGACTATCGATATATTAACCTATATATTAATGGCAGAGCATGTCTCTTGAAAGACGGTTTTTCCATAAGTTATGGAAAGACCAAGGTTTAAACTAAAAATTTGAAGAAATCAAAATAAAAAATTTGGGTTGTATTAATCGGGTCATAAACCCATCACTCATAAATGTTGCATAATAAATTTTAAATATTGCAACTAAAATCGTTTACCTTTCTATAATTTCAATTCAACCCCTTCTTTTCATATGCCTATGGAAAGACGGTCTTTCCCAAGACTTTGCCTTAATGGCAAGTAAAAGTTGATATTTAAAAACTACTTGTCACGATGAGTTCAACGATACCATACGTGATAATATTGTCGTTCATATATGCAGTCGAACTTTGATAGAAAATAGTGTTAAAAAAATAAGTGTGAATTTGAACTGGGACGAGAGAGTAATTGTTTTTTACTCAGTCTTTTACTCTTAATGGAGTATACAAGCTAATGTAACAACACTTTTTGATGTCAAAAATAAGTTTTTGCATGAATGATGTCATGTACAGTGTCAAAAAATAATAAATAATGGTAATTTTAGAATTTAATAAGGGTAAATTTGATAGATTGAATGCTATATACTCCCTCCGTTTCTTTAACATTGGCACTGTTTGACCACTAGTTTTTCCGTACAATGTTTGACCATCGATAACTTTTGTTATATATAATAATAGACATCATGTGAGATGGCGATGTATTCTCCGTAACGTGTAGTTTCTGAAAAGTAAAAGTTCATCGTTTGTTATTAGACAAAACTAAAGTTATCAGTGATCAAACATGCCTTCAAAAAATGTCAAAAAAAAGTGTGACATTGTTAAAGAAACGGAGGGAGTATAACAATTTTACAAACAATAAGTTATTTGGTATAAAGACTAAAAACAAAAGTATGAAGTTTACTATAGGACGAAGGTAGTATCGGCTAGTGACAATTTTGTGTTTGGTATATTTTCAAGAGAAGATTACTCGACGCGGACAACTAAATCTAATCTATCTGATTGAATAACAATATTAATGAATGAAGATAAATTCATACTTATTCAATATTCAATAACATAAACGGTCAAACAATATCAATTGAGAATTACAGTCACGAGGAGATGGTGAAAAGAGAAATGAAAATAAAAATAGGGTTTTTTTCTTGAGAGCCGGAAAGGAGGAATCGGAGAGAGTTTTTAAGTATGGATTAGCCGTTAATTACACAAATTCAAACTATTTATTAAGCTTTATGTAAAGCTAAGTCACGATTATCGAGGATAACTTAAATTAAAAGTAGTTATTTTGGTTAGATTTGGTCTAAAGAGAAAATGTGAGAAAATTGTATACTGGACTAACAATGAGATTCGTAAATTAATTAAGGGCTTATAATGGGCACATTAACATGCGAACACAATGAAAATCCCAGGAGATCAACATATTTTATATAAAAAAAACATCAAAAAGTAATTATTTAAATTTTCAACATTATTGGGATTAATATAAATCATCAATTATCTCCTTCAGCAATCTGGAGGAGAATGGAGCAGAGTTCTTTAGGTTTAGACAACATGACCATATGATCAGCTCCCTCAATCTCCGTCGCCATGGCCGGCGGATTGTTCTGTATCATCCACCTCTGCACATCCACGAGCACTGCCTCATCGCAGCCTCCCACAATATACGCTCGCCAGACAGATCCGAAATTCTCCTTCGTGACAATGAGTTGCTTGTTAGATTCGTCATCCCCAAAAAACCTAGTCGGGCGTGACAGGAGAGTCCCAAGCTTTAGATCCTGTTGAGAGTAACACTTGAACAGAATGAACTCGAACAAATTGATCGAATTGGTAAAATTAGTCTTAAATAACACTATGTTTATATGATATCCTACGTTTTTAAGGTCAAACTAACACTTACGAAAATGTTGCCTTGTACATTTTATATTTATATGTTGGTCAGATTCTTTTTCTCCTGATCTAATTTAATCTCGAACCTTCGATTTAACAAGATTAAAACTCCCCTTCTCTATCTCATGACAACAACATTTAACATACAATTAACAAGCAAAAAGATAAATACATCATTTACATGAAAACTCAAATTCAGAAAGAATTACAGGAATCAAACTATTTCAATCTATTAAACGATAACATGACAGATATTTTGAACATAAAATATCAAAATAATCTGAAAATAAAATATTAAATAAGATGTAATTACCTCGGGTGGGGAGTTTTGGTATAATTTGGCAGCCATGAATTTGTTTCCAAAGATCATATGGGTTTGAGTTTCTCCATCATCACCTTCAATGGTTATCACTTCACTATCCATGTAGAAGTCTGGTGCAGCGAACTGAATAATACAAAGAAAGCATAAATGAAGTACTCGATCGCAAAGGAATGGTAAATGGATGGGTGGGTCGATTGAATACAAGTTAGGCACTAGCTAGTGTAGAAGCCTTTATTAAAGTGGTTTTTTAAATTTTTCGAGGAACCGCCTTTATGAGGAGGATCCGAATTCGGAACTGGTCTTCCAAGACACCTTTTTATTTTATAGATTGGTCTAAACTAATTAAGGGCAATTCGCACTTTTAATGAAAATCGATTATATGTCGTTTTATTTATAAAAATATCGCATTTGATTGGACTGTCTTTGTAGGATTATTTGGCTTACTATATAAACATAACTTTAGGCTTTCTCCCCTTAGTATTTTTTTTTTCAAAAAACAACTCCTCATTCACATTAGTTCCTCCATTGATCGAACAACCTCCACCTCTCATTCTTTCACTTCGTTTTCGATCAAACCCCTCGCGACTGTCCCCTCCTTCACCTCGGTCGTCGATCTAACCTATGTAGCCTCTGTCATAGTTGTCGCCTTTGTCACTTCTGTCGTGTTGTCGCCATTGTCACTTCTGTCGTGTTGTCGCCATTCGAACGCGATTCAAGACCGATCGAACGCCTCGCTCTTGTTGCCTCCATCGTTGATCGAAGCCTCGCCACCGATTGAACCCCTCCGCCACCATACACCTCCACCATCTCTGATCTAGGTTAATTTTTGTGTAAGGATTTGAGGTTTTCAATTTACAGATGATTTGAGATTTTTAATTTTCAGTATACTCTGTTAATTTCTCAAATTAAAAAGTATCGTTGCTCTGTTGATGATTTGAGTGTGAGGTTAGTATATTTTCTATTTCAATGCTGCAATAAATAAGCTTTTTTATAACCTCTAAAATATATTCCGAATTCGGAACTGAATTCGAACTCTAATTATAGGTGTCTTTTCAATTGTCTTTAATCGTTGTATGATTAAATACAGAGTTAGAGAAGGCATCCAGTATGGTAAATAAAATAATATATATAATACTTCTTCCGTCCCAAGTTAAATTAAATAGAATATTAATGGTTAAAATGAGATTTCTCAGTATTGATCAAACCGTTAATCAGTTTCTCTTCGATTAGCAGTATTCATTTCATAAAATTGCGCATTTTTTTGTACTTGGTCTTGTGAAATATGTACACATTTCATAACACAAACCAAAACGATCAAACCGTTCACCTTTTCAGCAAGCCGATCAATGGTCAATTCCGGGCCAAGCATGAACGCCGAAACGAACACGGCGCGGCCGATTTTGGCCGGAAACCGCTCCATGGCGGAGGAGACGGCGTAGCCTCCCATGCTATGGCCGACCAAAATGACCTTACTGTCCTCGCCTCCGCCATCCGGTAGCCCCTCCAGGAAGTCGTAGAGGGGGCGGTGGTAGTCGTCGATGCTCTTCAAGTCCCTCAGCCGCTCCTCGTTCCGGCCTGACGCTGCCAGGTCCACGGCGCTGACACGGTGGCCCTGCTGCTCCAGCAAAACTGCTAACTTGTACCAGCACCACGCGCCGTGGCACGCGCCGTGCACCAGGACGAAGTGTTTTGCGGTTGTGTTTCCTGCCATTTTTTCTACTTTAAGTGAGTGAGTGCTTTTCTGCTCTTCATTTCATCATATAGTGCTCCAGTTACGTGTACTCCCTCCGTCCCAGAATAAATGACACTTTTTTTGGTCAACTTTCTCATATCATATTTGACCATAAATTTCAATTAGTATATAGATAACAATATCATCATGTGATATATTGTTAGACTCATATGTTTACTTAGTTTCTAAATATCAAATTTTAATATACCATTAATATCCGTAATTAAAATTATTAATTATTAAATATGGTCTGAAAAAATTGATAAAAAATTAGTGTCATTTATTATGGGACGGAGGAGTAGAAGAGTATAGAAAGAGTCGGTCTTTTCAATCAATTATTGGTCCAATGAATTAAATAAGCGTAACTCCTTTTTTTTATTGAGTCCTCTCTTGAAAGAAAATATTTCTATAAATTATAAAAATATCAAGATTTAAATTGAAAATTAGAAAAAATTAAATTAAAATTTTTGAACTGCATTTATCGGATAATAAATTTATAACTATTACACGTTGCATAAATAAAAAAATTATATTGCAACTAGAACCATTCACCTTTTTATTATTCTAATTAAATCTCGTCTTTCCATAAACATCTGGAAAGACGATCTTTCCCAAAATTTTACCTTTGAAAAATTATTCCATGCACATCTACAATTTCAACGTATTCAATCAACATGGCCGATTTTTTTTTATTTTTAATCGAAAATAATCGATGACGGGATGTTTGTGGATCTAACACTTTATACAATATAAGATATGATTTAGGGTATAGTGCATAAATAAATCTATCAAAATTTTAAAGTGCAAGTATGACCTTGTAAAATATGAAATTGTTAAACTAACCTTAATATATTGAGTAACGGTGCAGATATACCCAAATTGCACTATTCTGGCGTGGATTAAAGGAATTCAGGCGTTTGTCTAATCTAAAAAGACAAATATTCTTAGGCTTAAACCTAAAATTTTAATGATCATTGTAGCCCTAGGTTTCTTCTTCATCATCATCAAACATAGTGTCGCTGCTCTGCCGCCAGCCGCCGCCGAACGCCACTCCACCTCCTTCTCGCCCATCTCCAGCACTGCCTTCCAATCACTCATAAAAACCCTAAATTCCCAATCCTCCAAACCCTCTCGTCGTAACCTTACTTCTAGCAGCACCTCCTTCCCCGCCCCTCCTTCCCTGCCCATCTCCAGCACCACCTTCTATTCGCTTGTAAAAACCCTAATTTCCTAATCCTCCAAACCCCATCGTTGTAACCCTACCTCCTTCCCCACTCACTGTGACCTTCCCGCAGTGGCAGTGCTCGAGCTCGCCGACGAAAGGATTTCTTCTCGTCGACGAAAGGGATGATTGTTGGCGGGGCTGGACTTCGGTGAGGTGAGGTTGAGTTTTAGGATGGTGGTTGCGAGAAGGTGATGAAAAAGAAAATAAATGAAGAAGAATAATCTGGGTTGGAGTGGTGGCAGTGCTCGAGCTCGTCGACGGAAGGGAAGATTGCTGACGGGGCTGGGATTTGGTGGGGAGAGGTTGAGGAAGAACAAATGAAGAAAAGAAAGAAGAAACTAGCAGTAGCAGAAGAAAAAGAAACGAGCGGTGACATGGGCGAGCTCTGTTCTGGGCTGAAGGAAGAACCGAAGAAGAAAAGAAGAAATGAAGAAGAAGGGAAGGAAGAAGAGTAAGAGGTGGAGGGTAAATTAGCCTTTACTATTTATTTATTATTTATTTTTTAATCAGGGGTATAATGGTCAGTTTACTCAGGTTTTCAGGGTTAGATCGGCACTTTCATCCAAAACTTAAGGTTAGATTTTACGATTATACAAGGTTATTTTGGCACCATGTGATTAAAAATGCACTTTTCTCCTATGTTTTTACTGGATTTCTAAATAATCTCCTATGTTTTAGTTAAATCATCTTCTAAATCATTTTTTTAATATTCCTTTCGTATTTTACGTAATAAAAATGTGAAATTATACCCATTTCATGTTATTTTCTATGATCATTATATTTATTGAAATTATGAAGCATTGATTTGTGTTTATGTGACAATGAAATTTTAGGACGTCAAAAAGTATTTTTTCGGCAAAGAAAAATTGACAAAATGGGAGAAGGGTCGGACTCTCTAGTAAGTCATCCAGCCTCGACTCTCTAACAAGCCACCCACACTTAGTCCTTTAGCAAGGCAGCCACATTTGCGGCGCTAGTGCACCGTCGCAGATTTGTTGTGGTCCTGTCTTCTACTGGTGATGTTCCCATCGCCTTTCTGCTCTGTCTATCGAATTTTTTCGTCGAAGAATTTTACGTTCAATTTAGAAGTGTATTTTTTTCAAATTTCATTTCTCGAGCAATATAGTGATATCCTCGTATAAGTTATAACTTAATTCATAAAAAATAGCTTCATGAAAATTCCGGGTGAATGCTAGCCCAGGAAAAACCTTCCTTATCTCCGCATCAAGATCAAATTACCATATATGATGTAGAATATTAGTAAGAAGTTGACATGGCCCTAACTTTCATACATCATGGATGTTCATTTATATACTCAAGGTGTTCACCTAGAAAATCATATACTCGTTATCATCTTCATATAACAGTATGAGCTCAATAAGAATTTTCCAATAAAAAACCCTACTCTCTTTCTCTCACTAGAAAAAGTAAAATCTCCCAAACCAACCTCCTTCCAAACCCTAGTTGTAAGGCTCCACAACCGGTCCGGCAACACCCTACCATCCCCACCCCCTCCAACTTTCCTTTCTATTTTTTGCTTTCTTCTTCACCGTCCTAGTTAGATCTGGGATTTAGGTAACCATCACCCACGATTCGTCTTGTACAAATGAAGAAAAGACACCTCCTACCCCTTCTGATGGACCTGACAAGAAGCTGTGAACCATCGCTCGAATCGGTAAATGAACTGGGCTACCGAAGAAGAAATCGATTGGCTGGGATGCACAAGGAGATGCATCGACCAGGTGCAACCACAAGTATCATTGATATGGCTTCCCGCGACTTGGACAGGTGCAACCGACGAAAAGGAATGGTCGAAGGTAACCAGCGAGCCGACTGACGGTCGATGATGGAGTTAAGCGACTCTAAAGGGGAAAAGAGAAGGAAATCAGTTGGCCAAGAGCTTACAAGCATAATCAAGCGGACGGGCTCTCGATGTCGTAGGTTTGGCACTCCAGAGCAACTTTGGAAAGGTAACAGACAAACCGGCGAGGTCAACAGCCACACAACGCGGTCAATAGTTCCCTAGTGGTCTTCGACAGTCCTACGGTCAGAAATTTTAGGTAAGGCACCAGCTGCTCGACGAGCCTACTACGGTTCTACGAGGTCAACGGCATTCTCGTGGTTACCCCCCTATTTTTTAATTTGTTCTTTTGGTTGTAGCTGTTGTAGATCCGATGTTGGTCGGTGAGGGGCCAATTTATCAAAATCTCGACCAAGAAGCAGAGCTTCAAAAAACCCCACAATTGCATCAATTGTTGTTACCCGAAAAAGGTACATACCTTTGGCAGAGTTGAGTTGGACGGGGCAACGATGTGCTAGAAAGTCGCAATTGTCCTCTAGCAGAGATGGACCACGACAAGGTCCAGAGAAGGTACAGAACCCGAGCAGAGAAGTACTAAGATGGTGATCGATGGTGCAAGGTCGGTGTACAGTGGTGGATTACTACATATGAGGTCGAGGAGTTTTCTAAGATATCTATGCCAATAAGGTGGAAATTCTAATGTTTTTCTTTATTGATGACCGGCGGAAGTGCCGTTAATAACGGCTAACAACTGTGGATCAGATCCGTACTAAATGGGATGGAGGTGGGTTCGGTCTGACCGGACTGGGTCATTAAATTGAGTTGAATATATAGGCTGAATTTTCCAAACTTTTGTCGGGGTTAAGGTCATTGGGTTTGGGTGCTTTGGCCTCTATATCTAGGCTTCAGTTTATGTTTACTTTATTTTATTCCAAGAAGGAAGGTGAGCTCAAAATGAGTCTTTTGTCTAGAGCATTAGTGATATGAATCTCCTTGCGAAAACTCTGAATTGCATAATTTTAGATCTTTGACTAAACTAGGGATTTTGCAAACCCTAGTATAGCCGCACAAACTGATCAAACCTAGCCTTCTGGATCTTGAACAGCTCGATAATGGTAAAGCCAACTAGCCCGCAGGATTGGTTCACAATTCAAAAATTTGCTCGTTAACTAGCCCGCATGATTAAATCACAAATGAAGGGTTCTTTGTTCACTAACTAGCCCGTATGATTAGTTCACGAAGGGTATTGATACTTAATTAACCCGCAGGATTAGGTAACAATGAAGATTAATGCTCGCAAGCAATACATTTGAAAATCTAATATATATTTTTATTGATAATAATGTCTTGTAAAAGTG
>JAULKK010000001.1:15237533-15248192 GCA_032355705.1 Rubia peregrina | reverse complement strand
TGACTCTCTTTCCTTTTTTTGATTGGTTTTTTAACAATGACACATTCCCCTTTTGGCAAAGTTTAGGTTATTTTCATCCACTCAATTTGATTTTTACTCTCCCAAAATAATCTCCACCACTTAATTTACTTTTCTTAAACATTGTGCCTTTTGTTGGGAGCCAATATTAAGAAACAAGATGAGTACATAACACCGTAGGTGTTCACTTTTCATTGTATCACGTGATAATGTATACTTATATTGATTTTCCCAGTTTAACTGGTTCATTGATGGAAATTTCAACATCCTCGTAAAATATGAACAACTCGATTCCAAATTAACCTCCAGGAATTTGTGATTCATGCATGGATTATCCGTACTTTGAATTCAGAAAATTATTTTGATGAAGACTCCATTTGAAAATTAAAAGAAAAATCACCAAGTAAACGGCCCCATCCCTTCTTTCCGCTTGAATATTCCCATTTCTTCTTCACACACACCAACAAAAATCCCACCATAAATGTTCAACACGTTTCTCCAATACCAACTAGAGTTTTGAAACTGCCATCCTCATCTTCTTCTTTTAAATTTTTGCAGTTCATACTGAGGAAAAACCCCCACCAAAAACCTCCAAATTCTTCATCTTATTAAAGGGTGCGTGTGTGTGTTTGTGTGTGTTGTTAATTTTAAAAATAAAGTTCCCTTTTTTATGAATATTTCCAACTGGGACAGGATGGAGGCTGGCCATGGCGGTGTTCTGAGCAAAATCAAGGTCGTCCTTTTCTTTCCTTATTACCCAGAAAAAGACCTTTTTTTTGTAGTTTCAAAGTTACTTGTTTTTCCTGTTTTGTTAATCATGGTTTTTGAAAAGAATAGAAAATAATTAATATATTGTATAAATCAGATGATGGGGTGGGGTTGTTTTTTATGTTTAGCGTGATTTTGTGATTGAGCTATTTTGATTATTTGCTATGCTGTGGCTTCTTGATTGAACTTTTTGTTATGAACTTATGAAGATGTTATGAGCTGATGAAGTTGTTAATGGATTTTTGATTGAGAGTCCTGTTGATTCCCCTAAGAATTTGTTCCGTGTTTCATTTCTCAGTCTCTTTTTTTATTGTATTTGGTGATTGATCAGGAGATATCGAAAATTGGTTTGCAATTTTGACTTCCTGTGCCTTGAAGTAGTGATGAAATCAGTAGATACTTGTTTAGCTTCTACGGGTCTCACGGCCGCGTTTATTGACAGTATTCGAGTTCATAAGTTCAGGGAAACTTTTTGTCCTGTCGCTCTAAGTACATCCGTTCGAGTGAAATGAATGCTTGTTCTGTGAATATGAACAAATTCTGGAAGTCTTTTGAATGATTGCATTTCTTCGTATGGTCACGCATTAACATATAGATTCTTTGGATTCATTGTTTGTGAATTATGATTGCATCACTTAAAATTTATGCTTTGGATTGCAGCAAGCTATTTGTTGCAAGTCTTCTCCACCTGACACGGGGAAAGGAAAAAGTAAGTCGAAATCATCAAAAAACAAAGTGTCCCATGGATTTCACTTGGTAGAAGGAAAGTCGGGCCACAAAATGGAAGACTATCATGTTGCTGAATACAGAAACATCGATGGTCATGTCCTTGGTTTGTTTGCCATCTTTGACGGCCACCTCGGTGATCGAGTTCCGAGTTACTTAAAAGACAATCTTTTCAACAACATACTCGAACAGGTTGAGTACAAATTGCTAACTTTATTTGAGACATTTTCTTTACGAGCTGTTGTGACATTCTGGTAGATAGTTATTTGCTGATTTAGGACAAATTTATCCAGTTCTCTGTGTGTCTATAAATCATGCTCCAACAACAATTATCGTTATATTCATAGACATTTATCTTCTACTACCTGACTATTATATTCTTTACATCATAAAGGGAAACTAGTTTCTTAGTATTTTGAACTTGTGTAATTGTTAAAAACTATTCATTGTATCGGTTAATCAACTTGATGTACAATGGAAGCTACAATAATTAGGTTACCTCTTAGAAATGATACACCATTTGTAGTTATGTTGACTTACCTTGCACTTAAAAAGTCGAATTGCACAGTTGCATAGTTTTGGTGTAGTTTGTGATATCGTTGATGTAGTTTTTCTCCATACAGCCTAACTTTTGGGGATACCCTAACCTCGCAATTGAGAAAGCTTATCACTCTACTGATAAACTTATATTGGAGAATTCTATGGAACTTGGTCCTGGTGGCTCAACGGCTGTAACGGCCATTGTGATTGATGGAAAAGACTTGTGGATTGCAAACCTCGGCGATTCCAGAGCCGTTGTGTGTGAGAGGGGTTGTGCGAATCAACTTACAGTGGATCACGAACCACACATGCATAATGAACGAAGAAGGATTGAGAAACAAGGAGGGTTTGTGACTAATCTTCCTGGTAATAATCTTTACAATGGCTGCTTCTTTAGTAGGTTATGATTTCCACTCAAGGCAGCAGTTCTTTTAGTTATTTGAATGACATGTACGCATGCTTTGTGCAGTAACAACTTACAGATTCTTATTTTAGGAGATGTACCTCGAGTTAATGGTCAACTCGCAGTTGCGCGTGCCTTTGGAGACCAAAGTCTTAAAGCTCATTTGAGTTCAGAACCTGATGTACGACATGTACCTGTTGACTCTTCGATAGAGTTTGTCATTTTGGCTAGTGATGGCTTATGGAAGGTTAGATGCTCTAACCTCAAAGATGAACCCGTCTTTTTTCCTGTGTCATTTACAATCTGATATCCATCTTAAAGCTAATTTGTCGATCACTACAATCTGTTGACTTAACCATACTGTGTGCCGTATATGGTTAAGCTAGTGATCATATATCGATGTGTTTTTCTATGACCGATGATAAGATATGATCCATATAACTGACCCCACATGGTATGATTCATGCTCGGTTTTAAATTTGATAAATTCTTAACTGCATGGTCTATGTATGAGGACTCGAATGTTGTATTTATTCCATTTTTTCTATTGAACAAGTATCATGGTCTTCTGAATTACTTTTGTGAGCCTTTCAACCGGTTTTGAGGTCATGTGTCGGTGTATTTTTCTGTGACTGATGATGAAATATGATCCATATAACCAATAAAGGTCATGAAGAACCAAGAGGCGGTTGATCTGGTGAAATCCATCCGGGATCCTCAAGTAGCTGCCAAGCGATTGACCACGGAGGCATTGGCGAGGAAGAGTAAAGACGACATATCATGCATCGTGATCCGCTTCGAATGAAACATGCTCATACTTGTAGACATAATCAAGAACTTCAGGAACTCTTCTATGTTGCTTGTTAGAGTGATTCAGTTTCTTTAAAAGCCTTTCCATTTAGGGTTGTTATGAGAGAGTGATGCATGCAAATATGGTTTGATTTTGCACATATAGAAAGATTTGTTTTTCTTTGGAAACACGTGAGAATAGTAGGAGATTTTGGTGTTCTTTTCCATAGTTTTTTTTCCCCATAGTACATAGTAAATTTTATTGCATTTCCTACACTCTTATTTTTATACCAAAAGAGTAAAAGTGCATGTCATGAAACTAAAATTTCCGGATTTGAATCCACAACCATTACTTGTTGCTGGTATCCAGCTGAATTAAGATCTACAGTAAAGTGCATCCATGCCTTCTAGTTTCTTGTTCACTGTACATATATCCCTCAGTTTTTCGAAAGTTCACATAACCCCAATTACTTGTTTGTGCACATATACCCCTCAATTTTTCAAACTTCAATCTCCGACTATATGGTTATATGTGCATTTCAAAAAAGTAGGAGAGTTATATACTCCCCCTAGTCCTCGATTTATGTTTTTTTTAAATATTTTCTCAAGACATGTTTGACCACCGGTAACTTTAGTTGTGTCTAATAACAAAAGATAAAATTTTACTTTTCAAAAATTACACGTTACGGAGAATCCAAAGACATCTCACATGATGTCTGTTATTGTATATAACAAAAGTTATTGATGATCAAACATGCCATGAAAAAAATTACGGTCAAACGAGACCATAAACAGGGGACCAGAGGGAGTATGCACTTTCGAAAAATTAGGATGTATATGTGCACTAACAAAAAATTCATGGGCATAAATGCATTGTACCCTAAGATCTAACATATCATTATCAATGGTCTTGAAATAGGAATTTCTTTCTTTTTAGGAATGAAATAGGAAAGTCTCATGTGACTCTTTTGGGTCAAAAAGACTTGATGCAATGCCCTACAAAATCAACTACTAATTAATGCCCTTGGCCACATTCAAAACAACTTTTAAGAATGTGAACCTAATGATTATACATGAGTATTTAAAGTGATTAAGTTTTACAGTTCACCCGTTTAAAAATTAAATTGTTCAAATGAGTCTAACGATATTAAACAATAGTTGTCATTTTTATACTTTTTCGATAAGATCTCGAAACCTTTAACGTTATAACGAATGTTAGAAAGAGTTACTCCCTCCAAAGAGTTACTCCCTCCGTCTCAGTTTAAATTGCTCACTTCACTTTATGTCACTATTCTTTGTCTAACTTTGACCACATATTTGAATAGATATATAAATAATAATATTATCATATATGATATTATTCAATTCGTCGTAACAAGTAGTTTCTAAATATCAGCTTTTTATTTGCCGTTATTTTACGTATGTAAAAATATTAATGGTCAAACATGTTTATCGAATAGCGTAATAATGATTGTTGTGTAATTTGAACTGGGATGGAGGGAGGGAGTAAGAAACATTCAGAGACCTTAGATCCTATTCGGTAGGTTCTTGTAGGAAGAAGAACTCATAGCCCAACGCTAGCAGGAGGTGTCATCACCATCTAAAGAGTTCATATCACGTCAGTAGTGTATAAGTTTAGCATTGAGTTCATATCACGTCAGTAGTGTATAAGTTTAGCATTGATCTCACCATGAATCATGTTTAAAAAAAGTGATATTTATTTCCATTAAAAAGTGTACAACCAAAAAAGGAAATACAGAAGATATTGAAAACATGACGTTACTGAATAAGTTTCATACCTTTGACGAGACGTGAATTTGATATTTTCTTAGTACAATTAACATCCCTTTTAGCTTATTTTGTCAGTAGTTAGTTACATTATTAGTTGTTTAAAAAATAGGAGTTTAGAATCCCCTTGTGTGGTTATTAGCCCTAATTTCCTTATTTGTAAGCTTTTGGTGTCTAACTTGTTTTACCTTTATGATTTGGTCGATTCATAAGCGTTTTGTGAGCTTATTTGGAAACCATCATGAACAAGGCCATTCTTAAGGATGGTGTAAGATTTAATAATGTTATTCATAAGAATGGTAGAAGAAGGAAGGTCACTTACAAAGTGGTAGAAGATAGATTGAAGAAGGAAGGCACGGTAGCGGAGGAAAAATGACTCGGGTTTTTGGATATGAGTTCTGAGAATGATCCAAGATGAATTGGTGTCTATGGATAGAATCATTGGATTCATCTTCACGAGTACTAAAAAACCAACAATAAGAACTCCCAAAATGGATCAACGGTTCACCCGTAGCGATGAAAATAGGAAGAGAGCGGAAGCACCATTGCAGGGCGCGACATATACCACAACTCATGAATTTAACCCAGAATTTGTCATTTTGGTCCTTTTTCATCTATTTTCTTGGGCTATGAATAGCCCCCCTTCTTCTCCATTTGGGCGAGCCCGACTTGGGGCCTCCAAAACCCTAGGTTTTGCATTTCTCTTTCAATTTCTTCCATGTTTCCTTTTGAATTTTATTCTTTGTTATGAGTTTAGTTAATCTAGGCTGAATATACTTTTGGGTACAATTAGTAATCATTTCTAGTATGAATTTATGAGATTTGTTTTATCCTATTTTGTGTTTTGATTATCAAGTATATTTTATGCTTTCTTCTGTGATTAATGTATGATTAACACTAAGGTGATCAACTAGTTGATGCTTTTGGGTTGATTGTTTGCTAGGTTTTTTATCAAACCCATAAGACTTTGATTTTTTGCCAAATGTGATTATCATTGTTAATGTGAGTTTGTAATTGGGTGTGGCAACTAATTATGATTATTGATCGATGAAAGTTCTTAGATTTAAGATTAATTTGAATGAGTTTGACTAATTATCAATGTGGCCTACTAATAACGTCTATCATGAAGACCGATCCTTGTAGTCTTTATTAGTATATATACTTGTACTATCCCGGTGTTTCCCGCTTGAAAGAAATTGTTTTAGTTGTATTGGGTCTCATGTTTAGTGTTAGTCTGGGGGAAATTTGTGGCACCGATCGTATAGAGTGACCTGAGGTTAAGGGTTATTGTGTGGCGCCGATCGCCTACTCCAACTATAACCGAAGAGAGGTGAAAATGTGTCCACATGAAAGATGTTGACAAGTTCTCCACAATAGTTGGTTTGTGCATAAGAATAGGATAATTAGTCAATAATCAAAGGATAACTAGAAATGTAAACCAATTGCGCCTAAGACTCGTTATAATCTTAGTTACATTTTTTGTGGTAGTTGTCATCATATTTACATCATCTTTTCTAATCGTTTGGTAATTTAGTATTATAAATTATTCGTAATGTTTTCCAAAATCACAACCAACTTTGTTACCGCACACGTAGAGTGACTTATTCGTTTATTTTTAATTACATTTAACACTCGATTAAACTCCTTTTTTTTCTCATGGACGACCCTGTCTTACTACTAGCTACTATTTAGTATTTAACTATAATTCGTGCACATAAATAATATCTTTGAGAGGCATGACAACGGCCTCCTAAATTTTGGCACTGTTATCGAGGAAAAGACGTATTCTATTAAGTTTTTGTGTAGTTATTTGTGCTTTCTATTTCTCTTTGTGTGTTCTTGTTTGTTCACAGTTTGTGCTTGTTTTGTGTTTGTTGTTTTTCAGAAGGACATATTGCCTTTGTTCTTGCTATATGGTAGATGCTCATTCCAAGAACCGAGAATTTTTGCATTATGACACCGAATTCTTTGTGCTTCTTTGGTTTTATTTTCTTTTGTTTGAAGTATGTATCGCTTGATTTCTTGGTGTACTTTTACCAAGAATTCTTGCACTACTATTCAGAATTTTTGGATTGTTTTTTAAATGGAGAATCTTGTGGGAACTCATGATTAGAAGAGAGGCTTAACAAGCAAATTTTAGTAGGGTTTGTCATTCCGACCATCCTACCGAGTCTTGTTATTGGTTGAGAGATGAGTATTGTGAGTAGAATAGAACCCTTGTTTTCAAAACCGAGAGGTTGTTTTCGTACCTCTCAAAAATACAATTTATAAGACTTAAATTCTTCCTAACTACAACTAATTAGATAGTAGCAAATCAGGGTCGTCCACAAAGAAGAGAGATCTTCCTAAGGGTTCATGCATATAAGGGTGGATATTAGGCTAGATATATATGTACATATATATATATATATATAAGAAAGCATGTAAATAGAGGGGGGTGGGGGTTTGGTTGGTTTTTCTAAGTTACGGATTGAAAGACAAAGCAACTATCAATGTAAAGTAATTATGCTATCATGCAACAAGCTACTACTAAGATGGTAAAACCACAATTAACAAAGCCTTGGGGCAATCGATTTCCACTTCCAAACCTCTTATAGGTCTTATAGGTCATAGATTCATTTAGTCATTCATTCGCATTAATCGCCTATGGGGAATGTTGATACTTACATTTTGAAGATCTTCATTCATTTCTTCTCAGCAGTAATATGCAAAGACGTTTAATGACCATTTGTAAACCTCATTGATAAGGACTTTAGACCAACAATGTCTAAAGGTATTTCATCAATGACATTATATACGAAGAACCATAGAATTGATAACAACTACAAGCATTCTACCAAATGCCTAGCCATTTAACAAAACAAAACATTTATTAGACTAAACATAGAACAAACAGCATTCAAGATTTAATCTTTCATTGCTACCTTAGGACAAATATGATAGCAAACCACATTAACATACTTATCTAGCAAGATTAACATCATTTACCAAACAATAAGTTCTAATTCCATGTTCTTGGATTTTCATGCCAAAAGTGAGAAGAAATTGTACACTTTCCAAACACTCCAACAATTAATCATACAAACAGTTCATATTCTCAAACAACCCATAACATAAATGAAGTAAACATCAATATTAATGGAATAATAAATGCTTCACAATAAATGCTCATGAAAGAGTAAAATAGAGCCTCACTACAGGGGTTTGGAAGCTTCAATCAATTACTCCCAAGTGGTAAGTTTATAAACTAGCAATCATATTACACAACCAAAGAAAATAAAACATAAATCAAAGATGAAACTAGATGAAAACAAGAGAAAACTAAGGTTCTTAAGTTATGAAATCAGGAAGAAGAATAGAGGAATGAGAGAGGACAAATTGTGCTATTTATAGTACAAGAAGAAGGACAGGATATTCTGGCCACCCGTCTGTCACGACTCGCGACCATGGTGTCGCGACTTGTGACGGATGCCCAAAAACAACATTTGATTTGTTCTTTCTTCTTCTTGTTATCTCGCTTCTTCTCCATTTTACTTAACTTTAAATATTATAGTTTTCAAGTCTTCAAAAGGGGAACTTCATTGTCTTCAACCATCTTCGGTCTACAAATCTTGATGTGTTATTGCCCCGTCACACAAAATCCACTAGAAAAGTTACAAGAGCGTAAATTTCACCTTTAGCTCTCCTAAACAAATTTAAAGGTTGAACACAATATCTAGATGGAAAAATGAGCATAAAAGTGAATCCAAAAATTCTCAAAATATGCACATACACATCAAACCCCCTCACACTTGAACCTTACTCGTCCCCGAGTAAGAAAAGATTCAAGCAAGCAAACAAATTTACATATCTCCATCCTAATACCAATATTCCCCCAATCAAAGCCTCACAAACACTCTCAATATTATAAGTCCCAAAATTAAGCTCAAATGAGAATTCACACACAACCCAAATTTCTAATTCTACCCAACCATACCACCGATAAAAATATCTTCAAATTCCAAATTGATAATCCCAAAATCCAATGGCATTAAGTTAAGTAAAAACCTCAAATGTTCAAATACACCATTTCATACCAATATATCAACCCAAAAACAATGCATACAAATAAATAATTTCATACCTTATTTCATTTTCTCTCGCTAAGTTACCCAACCCCAAGAAGGCCCATGATGTTCGGCTACCCGATTCATCCATGTTTCAACCGCAACCTTATGACTCCAAAGCCGGGAAATGTGCAAAATTGTAACACATATAATTTTTTCTATAACTCTCTTTATCTCATTTTTAGTAGGATCCCTTTCGGGTTTTCATCCTATCCACACATCATGTTTCTTTGGCTCATGTTTCACCCAAAAATTTATACTCACATTTTTTCCTAGGTCGTCCTTTTGGGTTTTCAGCCTATCTGGGTCTTCAGTGTTGTCTAAATTACCCTCTTGGGTTTTTAACTTAGTGGGTTTCCTTTGGGTTTCATTTTTTTTCAATTTTAAAAATATTTTTTCTTGTTTTTCCAATAAAAATAGCAAAAAGCATTCCAAATGTGAAAAATACTAAAAAATTATCAAAAAGGAACATCCCCAAAACAAAAAATATCTATAACAAAGAACATCCAAAATCAAAATCATTCAAAGAGAAGAAGTTTAGAGCTATTTCCCCTCCCAACACTTAAAATGCTACATTGCCCTAAATGTAGACGAAACAGGGCAAAGATAGTAGAAATTACAATGGGAGAAAATAGCACACAATAGTGCGACTGAGGGCAATCACTATTGGGATGAGGAACCACCATCTCCGTAGCACAGTCGATACTGAGCCATCGACTCCTCATTCCTCTGATGTTTTTCTGTGTGCCTCGCTGCCCCGGGTTCTGGGTCCTAGGGCCCACCAAAGTGTGTATGCATGTCCCAGACTCTGGATGATAGCTGATCAATCTTCTTGTCCATATCCATAAGGCTTCGTGGCATAAACAAGTTGTAGTCCAACATGATGCCAGCTACTAGAACTGGCTGTGGCAGATGTCCTAATGCACCAGCTAAGTGTCAGAGAAGGGTGGAGATTGTGGCAAGTGCGGAGTGAATGGTAACACATCCTCCTCCCCCTAGAATAGTTGTGGTGAGAGCTTCAGAAACTCCCACTGAAAGTCTGCGTGGCATTGCATATCCGCATTTATGGCTAAGTTCTCCATAGGTGGGTCAGGCTCCAACTTGGTCCATGGGAGGTCGTCACCGTACCTCTCAAAGATACAACTTGCCCAAAATGCTTACTAAATACAACTAAGTAGATAGTTTGGCAAGTTCGGGTCGTCCACAGAGAAGAGGGATATTTCTAAGCATTTACACATACAAGGGTAATTATAAGCCTAGATATATATATATATACATACATATAAAATCAAGTAAAAAGGGGGGGGTTAGTTGGTTAGTTTCCTAAGTTATAAAAGTAAATCAGCACAAATAGAAAAGTTAAGTAACTATGATAATCATGCAACAAACTACTAAAAGGGGTAAAAACTACAAAACATAAAGCCTTGGGGCAATGATTTCCACCTCCAAACCTCTTATAGATCATAGAACCATTCACTCATCCTATCACATTCATTACCTATGGGGAATGCTATCACTTGT
>JAULKK010000001.1:15165023-15177538 GCA_032355705.1 Rubia peregrina | reverse complement strand
AATAAAAAATTAAAAATCTATGTTTTTTGATATAAAAAAAGGTAGGGCAATTGCCCTACCTTGCTCCTTAATGGCTCCGCCACTGACACACAAATATTTAGAAAATAGATGTTAAGAAGTATCTAACAATATCTCATGTGATATTTTTATTTTTTAAATATTAATATATAATTATGGTTAGTTTGTAAAATCTGACTCGAAAAAAATAAATGTGTCATTTTCTTTGAGACGGAGGGAGTAGTTGGTTTGATTTTTAGTTGAGTTTCGAAAGCTTATTATATACCTTTTGATATTGTTGCAAACTATGAATTGGCCACATGTAAGGTTTAATTTTTTGTGAGAAGTTCTGTGAATTTGTGATCGTATGGGTAAACAAAAACAAGTGCATTAGAAATCGCTCAGGTGCTTAAAACCAATTGTTGAGCCATGGAATAATCTATCATCACTACATCCAAAAATGTACACATTCGTGATTCTCTGCCTGTGTTTTACATTAGTCTTTCCTTCCTGGGAACCTCTTATCATCATAAGAGATTTGGTAACCTGAAAATACACATCCCGAGAATCTAAAGAAAGCTCAATGTTGGATTACAACCTATATTGCTGCAGAGAAACCTCTCAGTTGATTTTAGGCTTTGGTCTTCTCGGCCTCAAGACAGCAAAGAGTATGGCGGCGAAGCAAATTTTAATGACTACAAAGAGTGCTATTCTCAATCAATGTTGAAAGGGTTTCAGTTGCTTACCCTTTAGAAGCATCCTCCAAGGTGGACAGCACTCCCATTGCATTATCGTAGCGTAGCTCCCCACTAATCGTTGCAATCTGAAAGGGGCCAAAAAAGAAAGAAATATGCAACTTTAAAGGCTGAAACTAGAGAATTCGATTCACTTGGGATTATTCAAGTGAGACTTACTCTTCTCCACAAGCTAACAACATAGTTATATTTGTTCACCAGGTCACGTTCCATAGATCGAAAGACCTTGAAAGTCTCGTCCGCTGTAGCTTGTTAAGTCCTCAACAGGGAAATTATATTATAGGAGTCCTCCACTTTAGCATAACAAAAACTTGAGCAAGCAATTAGAGAATGTTCGTGAGGGTCCAAAGGATGTTTTCCCAAAACAAAAGGCCAAGTGAAAGACAGATAGCACACAAATCATGATCAAAAAAATTCAATTTAGATAAAAATGTGCTGCATATCACCAAACAGAAAGGATACATGTTCCCTCGATGGTGAGACGATGGATTGCTGCATTGACAATTTGCACTGATTCCTCCAGGGCTGTAAGTATATAGCTTCGAGCGATAGTATCAGCATGGAACCGAGAGACATGCCAACCTTGGGAAGTAATGGACAATGGACCGCAACCTACTGACCATGTCCAGTCCTATTGCGAAAAGACGAAAAAGTGCAAGACCAATCATTGAATGAAAAACCATGCCTTGGACCGATAAATAAATAAAAACTAAAATTTTCAGCATCATGCACATACCTCAATTGCACTTTCATGGGCTTGACTATAGACAAGATGAAGAGGAAGTAGCCCAGCTAGATGCTCAGAGACAGAAGCCATAGCAGCTTTAGTAGGACTCCTGTGAATCATAAGACATTGGGTACAGTTAGGACACTCGATAAGAGAAATTCAAGATAAAATAGTGGCTTTAGTTTGCTCAATTAACAGCTCTGAACAAAAACTATACTTACTCCTGCAACAAATACTACTGAATTGCAATGCATGAAATTTTTCACTCTATTCAACTAACAGTTTCTACGCACAGACTAAGACCTCTCACTAAGTGTATGAGCGAGTAATACATATCTCTTTTGAACTGAATAATATTGTCAGGTACTCATGATCTTTCAAGTATTGTAGATTAACATTAGAAGTGAAATGAAGTCCAAACAATTCACAACCCCAGCATTTATTACGATTTACTACCAATATAGAACAACAAACTAGCCATCAAGAGAGATTAGAAAGATGAGAGTGAAACAAGAACTTGCAATTTAAAACATCTTATTACTTGATTTGGGAAAGAAAAAACTCATTGTGCATCAGTGATTTCACCTCCAGCTCATTTTGACCCCTTATATTTTTTCCATTTGCCACTAAATTAAAACCAATGGCCAATGCTACATGTACAAATGTAACAACCAAGCAAAGTCATTCATTTACAAAGCATGCAACTACATGAGAGGATTTTGACACGAACCATAACACCCATGACCTTGAGAATCAATAAATGTGGTAATAATTTTCAGCAAATTATCTATAGATTCTATACTCACCTCAAGTCCAGTAGAAGCGATTTTCCATTACACTGTAAGTGGCTTTCCCAAGATGACTCCTCTGACTGAACGACAATAACCATGTCAGAGAGGGCCTTTGCCTGATAGTGCTTGTCAACCAACACTGGATCACCATGAATAAACCAAAAAATGGGGACCTCCAGGGTGGACCGGCTGCGTGCATGGGATCCTGCACCACCAATAGTAAAATATTTCAATTCCTATACAGCCTCGGACTAGAAACTGTGGTACATACATTAAGAGATAAAAGATGAAATTAAAGGAGTTGATTCCTTTTCCATCACAATATTAGAATATATCCAGAACTGCATTATATTAGAGGCTCAAGGCCCATTAGAAAATTTTCTTATTGGTCTTAGACTTCTATTCACTGTGAATCAGATCAGAGATTCCAAACACAAACTCGGTCATTATAATGTTACAGGAAAGGCACAAAAAAAGGGAATCTCTTGAGCAAAAAGAAGACCTTTTAAAGAGCCATGCTCATTCAACCTCCTCAACTGATGCTGGAGGATAGAAGAATCAAGGTATGTGCGCACAGTTTTTCTATAAGTTCCATTGACAAGTAGCTGAGGGACAGCAGCTGCTCTTCGCGCATTTGAAAAGGCCATGGCCAAGGCAGAATCCTCTGAGAGTGGTAACCTGCAGGAAGAGAAGCAAACAATAAGGTAGCATACACCTTCCAAAAGACCAATGCTTATCATTGAAAGGATAAAATTGTAATGTCCAATACATCAGCAGAGGCAAAAAGAATGTGAATTTACAAAATGAAAAAAACTGAAGAAATTGCAAGGCTTACATATGCAGGCTAAACATCACTTTTTGAGAAGGTAGTACCAAAGAGGAAAGACCATCCTGAACACTTTTCAGATCAATAGGCAACAGCTTGATTTTATTAACTCTCTGCATAAAGGAAATTAAAACAAAATTTTATGCAAAATGGTCCAGAATATATATCCATTTCAACTATCCTATAGCTTTCCGTACCTCTTGTGTGATGAAAAATAATTGGAAAGATATTTTCTCGTAGTAATGGAATGCCTCGTCATCAAGAGATGGAGATATTACGTGTCTCATAGATCCCCCACAAAGTAGCACCCATATGTGCAAGGAAGGAATCGCACGCAACTGTGTAGTTCTGGGAATCCTGAAATATCACAAATTTCTTTTTAACTAATATATACAAACAACTACTGCAAACAAGGAAATAGTGATAACTTTACAATCAGGATGTCAGTGCAAAACTTCAATTTATAAAGAGAACTACTGCAACAAAAATATTAATCATACAAATACTAATCCAGGTACAAACCTCATGAGTATCACTAAACAAGTTCCAGTTCTCCATTCTCTTCAGTGCATCGACTGCCTTTCTTTTATGGTTTTCATCGTATTCTTCTCCCTCAAAATTCTGGAGCTCAGTTTTCAAATCTACCATTCTCTGATCAAGCTCTACAGTGCCAATAAGATGTTATGAGTTCCAAAAAAATTCAGGTACATGAACAGGACAAGCTCAGATGATGACAGTAGATCATTTTCTCAGCATGTGTTTTGACAAAATCAATCAACACCACCACCATGACCAGGAATAGTGTTGACAGTAAACACCCGAACCAGGACACTAAAAATAAGATTTCTAAAGCAATGAAACTAAATCAAGCCACAAAAAAAACATATGATGAACAGCCAAAATTCACTAAAAATGAATGCAGTATATAAGCAGAAATTACCTTCACAAAGAGCAAGCTTAACCCTCCTCCCTTTGCAATGCTTGAATGCAAATAATTCATAAATATCAATTTCCGCAAGCAGGATATCAACTGGATCATGATCATTCTGAAACATTGGCACTAGTACGTAAATAAATAAGTATGCCATGCATATCCTTATCTACTTATGGTGCCATGACAACGAAGAAAACAATTGATCGAAGTTCCTATGGGCCAGATCCAGTAAAATTAAATACACAATGTAAACAATTGCTCTTGCTTTAATCTTTGGGTTCTATGTGTCTAAGACAACAAAGCAACAGGGACCTGCCTATTTGGAGATGGTCATTTAATGACTTAGGATGCACATCCACAGACAGATGGCAGCAGCCAACTAGGAGAGGCAGCATTAGAGTTACATCATGTGTAGTTTATTCACTACTCAGTTTGAGGGGGGGAAATAGATATGCAGAAGTGGGTATCAAGACATATAAGTAGTGTCCCATTTAATCTTAGTAACAACTAAAAACCGCTCCCATGCAACTGGAACTGGAGTATGCTCAGAAAACCTCAAATAGTCAGGTATACTAGTCAAAGAATACAGGAATTCCTCACACTGCAGTCATCATAGTAATTAACATACAGGTGATTCCAGGTTTCTGTTGAGTGCCAAAGTACAGATGGCATTCATGATTTAAAGCTTTCATGATGTAAATATAGAATATATTGGTGTAATCAATAATTTTGATGGTCCCCGTCAGAGTGAAAACAACAGGGTGATTAAGATAATATGATGGATATCAAAGTGGATGGTGAACAGAGAAATTCAGTCTCTCAGAGTTGTTGTGGGAGGTTAAAATCTAATAAGTACAGATATTTCTTGGCTCCCAACCTGGGTTTCTCCTTTTCTACTTCTTGGCTCCTCTAAACTTTGATACTCAAAAACAAAACATTTCAGCCCTCAAAACTAATATTTCACGTTTTAATTACCT
This sequence comes from Rubia peregrina, assembly GCA_032355705.1. Lineage (NCBI taxonomy): Eukaryota > Viridiplantae > Streptophyta > Magnoliopsida > Gentianales > Rubiaceae > Rubia > Rubia peregrina. The sequence goes on along the minus strand of JAULKK010000001.1, from coordinate 15,172,531 downwards.
GAATTTTCTAAGTAGCTTTACAGGTTACAAATAGAAAGCAAGCCATGAAACAAATTCAGAATGTTTTTGTATGCCTCTACATAAAATTCCATATACTAGCTACTGCACTTTGGTTGATGAAGACAACCGCAGAATGAAGAATATTATCCGAGCCCTGCATATTGTATTCCTTTAACTGGTAAATTTCATGCATAAAGGAGTTTAAGTTGTATGTGTATCTCATCATTGTCAAATTTCCAGTGCAGTTGACCCAACAAAAACAAAAATACAAGAGCAACATGGACATGGTCATTGCTGAAGTCACAAGGAACAGTAACTTAAGCACCCCAAAAAAGTGCAAAATTCCTCTTTAGCAACCACGTGGAAACAACAAACATTAAGGGCCTGTCACAGGTTTTGATGTACAATTACAAACAAACCAATGAAACAATCATAGCTGAAGATAGAGAAAGACTAAACTTTTACTTCTGCGGACTGATATAGCATAAGCATGACAGGCTTAATAACTTGAAATCAGATTAATCCAGATAAATCAGTGTGTGGAAAAAATAAAGGAATTAAAATGTCAAGTTAGCTGAAACAAAGCCAGGGATCAATAATACTACTTTAAGAGGCATTTAAATGGAGCACATACATCACCAAACACGGAAAACTTCTCCTGAATTGCCTCTTGCAAGTGATCTTCAGCTTGGTCTTCAGATATTTCTGAGACAAATAATCATTTTTCGTCATCGACAAGTATTGACAACTTTTAGCAGAACTAAAATATATTTCAGTGACAAAATAATATGCAATCTGAAGTGGGACAAATATCACCCTTACAATTAAAACTAGCAAGGAAATAAGATCGTCCAGGTAAATAATGATACCACAGACATTAATTAAGAAAGAAAGAAAAAATACAATAACAACATTAGGGGCTTTGATATTTTAGAACAGCTTCCAACATGAGGACTGGTAACTTGTCAAGAATATCCCATGCCTAGCCACAAATGTTATAAAAACTGCAAAACTTCCATCATTTTCCAGTACGAAAAAGCTCACAAATTATCTCCACATTTACCTGCAGCAGCACCAACAGTTTTTTCAACATTTGGTAAGCTCAGTTCTGTACGAACACCTTCTCCACCAACAGCAGGACCCCATGAGAAAGATCCTGCACTTAAATCTATAAACGCCCACCTGGATACATAGATAAATCAATATCACGAAGAGTCGAAGACAAGAACTACAGCACGTGAGAGAAACGGGAAATTGAACCTCTCATTTCCAATCCAAGTGTCTGTGAGACACTCTGCATGCAACCCAGAAAAGTCCCCAGACTTTAGTTCCTTCTCCAATAAAAGCTTCAAATCTTCATTTTTACCGCTCAGGGACTAGTCACAATATAACAGTCAATTCTTATAACTAAAGGAAATTTCGAACCTGGACACGTTTTGAGCATGCAAGATATAATATGTGAAGTTGCAGACAAAGACTTAAACATGACAATTATGAGAGCCAGGGGAAAACAAACTTAATACCTGTAAAACTTTGCTTTGAATAATATAAGTAGCATCTTTCCCTTGATATTGCTGCTCCACATTTTTAATTGCATCTAAGCAGCGATTATACCATTCGACCTAAGGAAATTGTAGCAGAAATCACCGACTAAATTAGAAGGTAAAAGGAAACGGTGGGAAACTAAGCACAAATAGACACAATTACCATCATGAATACAGCACTCTTGAGTTGGAAGAAAGCAAATGAAATGAATTATAAAACAAAAGGAGAAAAAAACGTGTCCCCATACTCTTAGACATTTTGTTAGGGTGCATAGAGAACGGATACATCAATAACCACTTCTCATCAGATAAATTTCAAAAATCAAAAGATTTTTTTAAAAGAATGTGAAGAAATATTAGTATTTATCTTTCCACTAGCCCTACAATGCACATCTGTTTAGTCCTCTTTCCCTTTTTTTTCATCATTTCACTATTCTCAAGCAAGTCATCTTTGCTTTTATACATAGAACTCACAAAAGGATTTATCCATAAACCCTACAATGCACATATGCTCAGTCCTCTTTCCCCATCGTTCACTGCTTCCACTACCCTCAAGCACCGCCTGTTTTACTTAAATGTTTTGAAAATGAACACCCTTATCATATCCAACTACTATTGTCAATGCAATGCAAAGGGGTTAAGGATTGAGTTTGAGGTGTACATAAAATTATTCGGCTAAAATACGACGCATTCTTTACTTTTTCTGCAAAACTTTAGAAACACAGAGAGCATGTGAGCTTCTATAATTTTCTCCCAAAATCACTGTAAAACTTTAAAATCACTCCTAGCAGTTTGACAGAATTACTTCACGAGTTTAGGCAAAAGGACAACTAACCGTATCAGTATCCTCCGCAACCGTCCAGGAAAATTTTGTCATGGGATGCTTTTCATACAAAGGTCTTTTACTTGTATCAAGAGCTGGCATATTATTGCAAATGCAACAAAATCAGTAAGCATAAGCAGTAGAGCTTTTTGCAAAGGTTGAGAAGAAAAGAAGGTTAAAAAGAACACAGAAGTAGGTGAGCCACACACCGAGAAAACTTTCAGGGACACTTCCAGACTGAAGAATTTTCGATTGCAGATCCTTATTCTGTTGCAACAGACAAGAGTTAACATGAGTCTTTGATACATTTAATAGGTCAAAGGAATCAAAAAGTTTTAAAACTCAGATTAAGTTGAGCATGGGTAGCAACAATCGACAACTATAATGTGTGAGTTGACAACTGTCCATGACAACTTAATAGAGCAAAATGATTGCCAGCACTAGGAAATGAACTTAAAGTTACCTCCTTGAGAAAGTTTATTTCAGTCTCAGATAATCCTCTCCTACAAATTTTGACAGAATAGAGGATATATAATCAGAAAATTGAAGTTGCTCAGATAACATATAAAAGACAATCACTAAGCTCTATACACCAATTATCCCCTTACAACCATCAAGTCAATGATTACTATAGTTAGCATTACTTTCAAGTTCCAACAACTGGCATTTACACAGGATCTTCCTAAAGTAAGATACAGCAATATTCTTTACGAAAACCATCATGAAGCAGTTAAAGTCACTACTTCCTACATAGTATATTCTCATGATCTTAAGTTCAAAAAAGTATTTAGCAAGATCAGGTTAGGAGAGAACAGGTTACTAAAGAGAGCGTAAATGAAGTAAACATGAGATTTAGTAAACTTAATTCAGTTAACAGCAGTTGTAATTGCACATGCCTGTAGCCATATTTTGCTTTTGTAGTATCGCGCTTGGGATTCAAAACAAAGATGTTGTAAGCATCCTCTAATTGCATGTATTCCACAAGACTAGTGAAGAGGGCACCCATCATATCCACATCAACTTGCCAAAGAACAGTACTATGTTCTCTTTACAGGAGAAAAAATGAAAGAGTTAAAAATCATTTCAGCGTATGTAGAGTAATATGTACAAGATGATCAGGAGTTAAAAAATCACCTTATTTCCTGCACATCATCCTTCCGTCCAAATGCATCAATGGCATGCTCAAATATAGACACAACTTTCTCACCCAATTCAATGGCATGGACAGAAAAGCTACACAAGAAAAGGGAATTTTTCTAGAGTCTCGGAAAATCAAGAAACTATCCATAATAAGAGCATCCACCTCCCACTGCTAAACATTTGAATAAACAAAAGATAAGAAGAAAACATACTTATAATTTATGTGACTGACTAGAGGGAGATGGTGGCGTTGTTCTCTGTCTATGCTTATCTTGTAAAAGGGGGTCAAAACTTGACCAATTGGAGGAATCCTCGAATGCTGAAAAATGTGATCGATTTTTGTGAACCAGCGCTCTAGTTCATCTGCCTGTAATTTAAATTCTATACCATAAAACCCGAACATGAGGAGTAAGCAAGAACTACCTTTGGAAACATGCCAAAACTTTAAATACTTCAGAACACACTACCTTGGTTTCCCTTCCCTTCAAATCCTATGAAAATGAAATTCACAGGAACCGGAAGATACATTGAATCAACTTCAAAAAGCTTGAGATAATTTGCTATAGTGCCTGAGTTGCAACATGGAGAAGAGCTGATATTGCATACCGAGGTAGCATTTAAATTCAAAATTATCGAAGCTAAACAAGTAGTGTTCGTGATCTCCTTTAAACTAATTCAACTGGCAAGCAGCTATATAATAGTTACACTCTTATAATAGCAGTAAGCCAGAAACTATTTACAACAGCATACAAAGAGAAAGCCAAGGGTAACTTTAAAAGGCATATAGCCTATATTGCCATTTCTAGATTTAAACTGCCTGCAAAGGTACAATATCGATTCAGAACGAATCCAAGCACATGTGGAATGATTCTCATGATAACAGCAATAAAACATTAACATTCCAAGAAGGCCAAGATTTTTCCACCTCAAAAAAAGAGTTATCCGAGCAGACATTCCACCACAAATGTTCAAATACCTACATTAGTCACTAAAGATAGCCCTCACAATGAAAAAGCGTGACAGAGAATATGGTATAAAGTGTATCAAAGATAGCAAGAACCAGAAGGAGAACCATTTGGAATATACTGTTGCACCCAACTCACAAATAAATCATATTATAAAAGAAGGAAATTGGTCTTTAAAAATTAACAAACAAAGAAAGAACAGTAAACTTCAGAAAGGCTGAATGGGGCAAGTACCTGCCTTGGTGTAATTAGCAGCTAGCTCCTTTTCAGGACGAGATGTCTCCAGGTCAGCAAAATCTACATTCATTAGTGAAAATAATAAAGCTAAACAGCAAATTCCATCTCCTAAAGCATATAACAGAGAGAGGACATCTTAGACATACCAGTACGCAAAACGGACTCAGTCCAAAACCTACTCTTCTCTTTAAGGTTGAACAACGAAAACATTGATGACCCATCTCCTTTACTTGTTCTAACTCGCCCACAACATCCATTCCCAAATAACTGTCAAGAACAGATTATTCTTCCAAGAATTAGGAAATCCTCACCTCCAAACAACCAATTCTTCCAATATTGTAAGTCAGTAAGCAAACACAATTCAACCTGCTTTCCAAGAGAGGACCACTAAAGCATCCCATGACCAACCACAATCACAATCAACACCAAAAATCACACAAAAGCAACTTACAGGGCACTTGGTATAGGGGTATCCGAATGAATCGGACTCGTAACCATACATAGTGTTTGGCTGCTTGAGTATATCAGAATCAAATCTTCGATTCAACATTTTAATATTATTAGTAAGCACGATTCAACTTCTATTATCAAAATTATTGACCACTAAAGCATCCAGTGAACGACTATAATCACAACTAAAACCAGAAACCACACAAACACAAATTAACAGTGAAACTCAGCAATGAAACAGCCCTAATGCTCGAGAGCTGTCACCATAACTAGAAAATGGAGCGAAATAGCTCGTCAAACAGACAGGCAGCATCAGTAAGTCTTCCAGCATTGTAATCTGTTAGCAAGCACAATTTAACTTCCATTTACTAAAAAAATTACCACTAAAGCATCCAATGACCGGCTACAATCACAATTAAAACCAGAAACCACAGAAACCAAGCCCTAAAATACTCGAGAACTATTTAATCATTAAAAAATCGACGATAGAAATGATGAAAATAAGCAGCGGAGATATTAATTTACTACAAATGCAAAGTGACCTGAAATTGAAGAACTGAATGAGCTGGAAATGAGCATTGGAAATCGATGTGTTACCAAGAGCAGGAGGAAGAGGAGAGGGGAGAATCGGTCCGAGATATGACGTCTCATCGTGAACTAGCGGTGGTTCTGCGGATCAGGCCGCTGTAATGGAAAAAGAGGAAGCTGCCGGCGGGAGACTGAAGAAGACGACCGGTGAACTAAAATATCGTTTCTCTGTCCCTCTTTTTTTTAGCGGTCTCGTTTGGTGGGCTTTTATTGGGCCTGAATGTAATATCTTGGGCAAATTGAATATGGACTTTTCCTTTCAAACATACTGGTAGATGCATTTATTGTTTTTCTTATAGTCCAGCAAGTTATTGTTTGTTGGAGTTGTGGTTATAATTAAATCTGATTTATTTTAAAAGTAGTGGGAGATCTGTTGATACTTTTACTTCAAATATGTCTGTTAATTCAAAACTAAGGATGGTCATACAACTTAATAACCGAATTAGAACAGCAATCAGGAGAATATCAAAAAAAACATGACCACCGATCATCAAATTAGGTTAAGAAGAGCGCATTATTTAATAGTTTATCAAACACTGAAAGTTGTTTAGTTTAGAAGTAAAGCACTTAGCATATGTTTGGTGGAACTATGTTTATAAGAAAAATAGGTGTATTTTGGCTGTGTTTGGTAGAGTCGTGCTTATAAGCACATCTAGCTTATTTTGAAAGCCTGAGGGGGGGGGGATTTTTACTTTTCTTTTTTTTAAATGCCTTGTTTTTAATTTTTTTTTTGTTGTTTACCAAACACTAATTTTTTGGGGGGTTGGACACAAAATCTCACATATAAATAATAATTCATCAAATTTAAAATATTTTAAGATAAAATAAAGATACTAAATATTTAAATTAAAAATGTTAAAATCAAAATAAAACACTAAAAATACACACCAAATTGGAACAATTAAACATCAAATGAATACATTAAAAAATACATAAAATGAAAGTAGTTAAACATCAAATATAAGCACTAAAATACATCTTAATTTTAAAACATCAAAGGATGCACCAATTTTAAAAACAACACGCTAAAAAGTTAACACTTAAATCAAAATGAAAGTATAAATTTAAAAATGTGAAACTGAGATACTCCATCCATCTCATCCCTTTCTATAAAGAGAGAAAATGCTTAGGAAAATATCTAAAATGCCCTCTCCTTCAACCTCGATGCCCTCTCCCTCTCGCAACCACCCAACTATCATCTAATGCTTTCTTCAGCCCACTCTGCACCAACACCGGACAACACCCCTCGGCACCACCACTCTTGCCTTATTCAACCCACCTAAATCCACTTCCCGATACCATCACCGGACAACACTACTCAGTACTACCAACATTTCCATCTTCAACCCATCCAAAACCACCACCCTCACCCTAACTAGCATCTTCAGTATCTCATGGGCCGAATCCAGTGCGCTTTGCAGTTCCGACACATCTTCCCTATTCAGTAGTTTTGAGATCGGGATGTCTCTGTGCTAAATTGAGCGAGCGGGAAGTAGATGAAAGGTTTGCGCGGTGGTAGAGGGAGAAATCGACATGAAGGTGATGACGTCGTTGTTTTGGCAGGAGGAGGAAGGTATACGAGGGGGCATAAGGTGCAGAGAGGGAGGATGATATGAATCTCCTTACGAAAACTCTGATTTGCGGAATATATGGTCTTTCACTGAATCGGGATTCTCGCAGAACCTCTTCAATGGCACGAATTGCAGCGTCTAGCCCGCAGGGTACACCCAATTCGACTCTTAAGCGTCTAGCCCGCAGGGT
>JAULKK010000001.1:15010099-15021965 GCA_032355705.1 Rubia peregrina | reverse complement strand
GGAAGAGAGAGATTGAGAAAAATAATATATAAAATTGGTAAGAGTCCCAAAGGGGACTCTACCATTGCACATGCTCTGATGAACTGATAAACTGTATGACACCATAACTAAAATGAGAAAAGTCTATCTATTACAAAGTGGGATAAAATTCCACATGACTGCCTCACTGAGAGTGAGTGGGGTGAGCCTCCCCACTTGAGCTCTACACCGTGGTTTATCGGAACTTGCTTCACGCCAACTTAACGTACAGAGACTTAAAGACCATTATTTATTAGGGATGTAGAACCCGAGTTGCGCCTGGTCAGCCAAACATAACACCTTGATTGCCTTGGTGGCTAACTACACTACTACTGGACTGAAATCAGGGTAAAGACGCATTAGATCTGGGAGACCGGAGACAAAACAACCCAACCCAACCGAACCCAACCGAACCCAAGTAGGAAATATAAAACAAAAATAATTTCATTTGAGCCAAAACCCGGTTCATCCTTTACATATTGAACCCGCCATCGCCCTATTCAGACGGATCTGGCCCACGATGATGAATCGTTGTTTGCGACGTTTCCGCCAGTCACCACTAATAAAGATTTACCAGATTTACCCTTTTGATTTTCGTTGTCACTGAGGTAAGTCGTGTGCCTCCTCCATCGATGTACTTCACCTCCTACGGCTATGCTCCGCCATCCGCGGTCATGCGCCGCCTCCACTGGCCGTTTGTGCACCCCGGTGATGAGCAAATACCGAGTTGGGTTTCGTCAACTCCGTGTGAAGGCCACCATCTTCTTCGTACAAAAACGAATGGCCACCGCCTTGTTAGATAGGAAAGCTAGCTCCGTCATCTGGTCAATCTTTTCCTTGAATTGCTGGGCTTCTACTACATCGCCGACTGTGTCTTCTACCCTAGGTGATGAGGTCAAGGTTAGGGATGTTCTCCGACTTTCGATATGGTTAACATTCCCTTCACCGGTCGATTTCAGTTCTAAATTTAGAAACTACAATTAGGACAGGAAAATAACATTATAACTAGGGTGGGGGTCGGTGGACCGCCGAATCTTGTGACGGTGGCCGCCCTCAAGTTAGGGTTTTGGTTTGACTGGTTGGAGAAGATGAGTTTTTAGGAGAGGATAAGGACGAAAGGACAAGCACCTTGCCTTTGATAATATCATTTTCATTCACACAGGAGAAGAACAATTTCATGACCAATATTGATATCATTAATTTTTCTATTATATTTATAGTGAAATAATTAGTGAAATGAAATGAGTGGATGAAATTAAGTTTATGAAGAATTATAATAAATAAATAAAATTAATATATTTATAAAAAGATATAAAAAATAATCAAGAAAATATATTGTGTCAATTCTAGTTATAAACACATCGTCATAATATCCCTCCACTACCACACCAATATGAAAGTGTCCTCAAAATTGTGTTGGCAAAGGACATTTTTCTAGTAGTGTTACTAGGTTAGTACTTCTTATACTCCATCTGTTTCACTATGTTTGACACCATAAGATTAAGTGTTTTCTCTCTCGCAAGATGAAATATGTGGAGATAATTAAGTGAAGATAGTGAAAAGTTTAATGAGTGGTTGAGAATGATATACTTTTTGACATTAAAGGAAATATGACAATTTTAGGAAATATACGAAAATGGTAAGTGTGTCAAACATAGTGAAACATGGGAGTATCTTTTACACTTGTCATTCTAGTAACCTATTTACATATAGTTAGCACAGTTTCAAGTCATACTCTTGTCCTAGAGTCTATCTTAACATAAAATTCTCCAGTAAACGTTTTGTTTATATTTTATTGTATTATAAATTTTAATAATAAAAGATATGATTATCAAACGGGCTTGTTTAGAATGATTAACCGTTAATCGGATTATTTTATGATTGATGTAATTAATGTGCTGATTTGATATTTATTTTTATTTACTGTAACGAGTTTCTTATAATTTTTAAAATGTATCGCAATGTATAAATAATAATAATTTAACCCTAAAAATTATTGAAATGATATTTTTCATTATTGATTTAACCGTTAATTTGTGTAATTTGAGACTTTCTCTGTGATTGTATATGTTCAACAAATTAATTTCGTTTTAAAACAGTTTACAATCAACTTCTGAAAATGAATAAATGAAAAATATAATTTAGTGGTATATTTCTACTAAAATTCTCGAGGCTGTGTTATAGAAGGTTGCATTTTCATAAATTTTGAGACACTCATGTAATAAAGGGATTTACCTTATCTCAAATATCCCATAATTATTCTTCAATTACAATATAGGGATTCTTCCATAATTCCATAATGCTTCCATAACTCAAATATTGCGTGAACATCACTTTCCATAATCAAAAACCGATCGCAATATTGATTCTGCAAATCTGCCGCAATACTGCTTATAGGGCTGATCATGTTGGAACATGGTCAGGTCGAAATATTCCTCTTGTAATTTGAGACCAAATATACTTCTGCCATATTGAGCTTATCTGACTGCACAATCTTCCATAAATAATAATTGTAATTCCATAAGAACTGCAGTCATGATATTCTTGAACTTCTAACTTCCTTCTTTGATGATTCAGCCAATATATTATTTCCATAAAATAATATATGCAAAATATTCCATTCTTCCACAAATTGACAATACCAAAAATACCGTGCTTACAGTCCTAAAATAACTACAATTAAATATCCTAATCTAATCCTAGCATAAATAAATCTTGGCTACCATTTTAATGTCATGGACGAAAATAACAAATTAACTAACCAACTAACAGTGTCGTGGATTCATATGCACCATCCATATGTCGATTGCTTTGATATTCGTATCAGCCTCTGACCTGCAAACGAATTAGATTTTTAATTTCATATTTAGAGTATTCAATCAATATTGATGTATCATCAGTAAAAGAGAGGTGTGATACTCAGGTCCGTCTCGGACAATTTGGAGACCCTGTGCAAAATAAATAACAAGATCCCTAAATACATTAATATAAAGTTATTAAAATTTGGGTTAATCGATTTTCGGTTTATTCAATTCGGTTTATTCAATTTTTTCCGTAAAAGATCCAAAATCGAAACCGACCCAAATAATACAAATAACCCGAATTATCAGAACCAAATTTAAAATTCGGTTTCGATTTGAAATTGAATTCAAAATGAATAATCGAATAATTTGAACGTTTGGACATTGTTTGTTGTTACCCAAACCAAAAACCAATAAGTAGGTAAATTTTTAAACTTAAAAATGGTCTTTCGAAAGCCCATTTTTTCGATGTTATATTCTTAAATGACTTCAATTTGAGTTTGCTGACCATTGAATGAAACGGTGGAATGATACCCTATTTATAAGTAATTTCTACATAATAGTTTCTAAAACTATCGATGTGGGACAAATCACAAATGAACTTCCCTCTTACTACCTTTCAATATTTCTATCAAAAATTTTGATGTTCAAAAGAGCCACTTGAACATGGTCATTGCTGGCCCTGGTGATACTGTTAACATTGATCCAGAAAATGTAAAAGGTTTCAGATTGGAATATAGAAACGGGAAGTTTAGATTCCTATAAAGGACCTCTGCCAGTAATATGAAAAGTAGTAGAGATAGGGATCTCTTTGCTTCAGTCCTCTGGAAGCTTAAATAATCCATTTGGACTTCCATTAATCATAACTAAAAAGAATACAACATTGATATTTTCCATTATGAGATTAACTTAAAAGTTTTGTTAAGAAATTTCAAGAAACTCTATTAAATGCTTTAATTATGTCCAATTTTATTACTCCCTCTATCTCAGTTCAAGTTGCACACTTTTTGGTCAACTTTCTCAAAACTCATTTGACCATAAATTTTAACCAGTATATAGATACAAATATCATTATGTGAGATATCATTAGATTTCCTGCATGATGTATTTTCTGAACATCAAATTTTAATACAGCATTACTATACATAAATAAAGTTATCGTTGGTCAAACATGGTATGAGAAAGTTAACCAAAAAGTGTGCAGCTTGAACTGGGACGGAGGGAGTACCATGTTATTGCATTTTAATTTTGAATGAAGGTAGTTGTTGATCTGTTGCATTAATATTGTCTCCTTAAAAGTTTTGAGAGCAATATACTATCTCTGTTTTGTTGGATTTGGCACCATAGTATTAAATGTTTAGATTTATGTGAATGTGAAATAAGTTGATGAAATTGAATTTATAAAGAAAAAAGTAGAATGAGTTGATGAAAATGAATTAATCTTGGCAAAAAAGAAAGAAAGTGTGCCAATCCCAACAAAATAACCAAAAAAAGAACGTCTGTCACATCCAATGAAATTGGGAGAATATAGAAATTAGGATCTAAAAATTAAAATTTTAAATTAAGAATAAATTGTTTTGTTGTGAGGTAACACAGTAAAAGAATGATCGATTAATTTTAAAACATGCCTGAAAAAACCCCAATTTAAATGAAAGTAATGGGATGAACCAATAACTTTAGGCAAAAACTTGGAAAAGGCCGTCTTTCCATAGGCTTATGGAAATACGGGATTTAATTAGAATAATAAAAGGTAAAAGGTCTTAGTTGCAACATTGAAATTTATTATGCAACATGTAGTAGTTATAAAAAATTTAACCCGAATCATACAACCCAATTTTTTTATCTTCATTTCTTCTAATTTTCACTTTAAACCTTGGTTTTTCCATAACTTATGAAAAGACCGTTTTTCAAGAGATGAACTCATAACTTTAATGTATGACCTTTAAGTAACATGTTTAAATGATATAAATAAATCATTCTTGGGCCTTCTTATAGTTATGAGCGAGTAAAGAACAACTATGATCAAATAATATTAAAACACGAGCTAAGACATAACTGCTTGGAATTATTAAAAAAAATGTCCTTGTTATAGTAATACATTAAAAGGATGACCTAATTATAAATTTAAACATGACATATAGAAACTTGTCCAAAAGATAAAATTAAATATATCTTGTAACTTAACTCCTTAAAATTATAAGTTAATACATTAAAACTAGGATATAATAGCTTCAAAGTATGATCAAATTAAAAAATTAAATAAAAATCAATGTTTTTTATTTAAACTCATAACATAAGTACTTGAAATGTTGAACTAATACATTAAATGTAAGATCTTATAACTTTAAAAATGTGATCTAAAAATGAATTAATTGAAATTTAAAATGTATAGTTTCTTGTAACTTTACTAATTAAAGTCCCCCCAAAAGATCATTTTCAACTAAATCAATCCTCAGAGAGCGTGATGAACATCAAAATCATTACTATCAAACACTAACATTCTAAAATCTACAATTTTCTCCTCATTGGACTTACCTATTAATTGGGTTGATTGAACTCTAAAATCTTCACCTTCTAAATGGGGGCAACGACTGGTAGAGAACGTTGGTGGAGAATTCAACTTGAAAAAATGAGTTCAATTTGGAGATTTTTTTTACTTAATATATAGTTTGGGGAAACCAATGTAACTTAGGGATCTTGAATTGGGAGAGTGAAGTCAATGAAACACATGGATTTTAACTGAACCCTAAAATCTTCCACTAATTAATGATACACTAATCGAGTCGATTGAACCCTAAAACCTTCCTCCAATGATATACTATCAATTGCATTTGCATCTTTGATTTTTCCATAATTCTTATAGAATAGAAAGATCGTATTTCCTTAATTTATTTTTTTGTTGTAAACATGATCCGATGATTAGGGCTGGGTCTTAACATTTTGGAAGACTGAAGCAAATTAAAAAAATTGGTCTCAATATAATATTTAGGGTGTGTTATATTGGTAAAATGGGACCTCGCATGTGAGGAAAAGAAAATTATTGAGGCAGCTAATAGGAACATGTAATATTTATTTAATTTCTACATATATAGTCAAAATAATCTCAAAATGAGACTCCTGTGTAACTGTAGGATAAGTGTGATACAATTGTTTAATTAAGGAACTAGAAACAGCTTTTATATTAATATTACATTAAAACGTATTACATGAGATTAAAGAAAGACAGTATTTCTTGAGACTTTCTCTTTTAAAAAATTAATTCGGAAATAGTCGAACTGGAAGCCCCTTTTCTGGCACGGGAAAGGGCAGAATTACAAATTTCTCATCTGGAATGAGCATTTCCCATCTAAACTTCCCAACAACGTTGTAGACGAAGGTGAGTAAAACCAATCGCGCAACGTCTTTTCCGGGACATATTCGAGCCCCACCACCAAATGGAACGAATGCATAATTAGGAATTGAACCCTTTTTCTCAAATCTTGATGGATCGAACTTTTCTGGTTCTGGAAAATATTCTGGATTTCTGTGAGTGGTGTTGGGGGTCCAGTATAGCTGCATTATATATAAAAAAAAAGGGGGGGAAAGATTTTTAAAAAAGTGTTAAGAAACAAATAGGGAAAATACATTAGAAAGATTTTTGTAGATGAGAAAAGGGAAATTCATACTCCCCAGTTCAGTAAAAATGACACATTTACTTTTTCAAATTAAATTTTATAAAATTTGACCTTAAATATCAATTAATGCATACATATATAGTTAAAATATCATGTGAGATATTGTTAGATTAATGTTAATATCAAATTTTTAGGGAATTGCTATATAGAACTAGAGATATTGTCAGTCAAATATGATCATTGAATACCGTGAAAAAATATGTCATTTTTTTTGGGACGGAAGGAGTATATTTTACAAAAATATTGTATTGACTAGTGAGTTGACTTTTACCAATAATGAATTTGATTTAACCGCATTTTAGTTCAATTTAATTTGCTATTAATTTATTTAATTTTAATTCTGTTCAGATTAAATAATTAATATGGTACTTTGGTTATATTATCACTTAGTTCCATTTAATTCAATTAAATTAATTTCAGATCATGTGAATAGAATAGATTTAATCTACATATAGATTAAATTGAAATAAATTTACTGAAAATGAGATCGTTCATACTATATATAGTCGTGGATTTTTGTCATAAAATCAATAGGTACTAATGTATTTGGTAGGGTTTATAAGTATTTTACTTATAAACTAAACATATTTTAGTGTTCGGTAAACTGTTAAAAAGTGCTCATTTAAAAGTAGAACCTATTTTTGGGGAAAAGACAGAAGCTGATTTTCTCCTACTTTCAAAATAAGCCGAAACAAGCTAGTTTTGCTTATACCATAGCTCTACAAAACACATCGATGACCCATAATGTCATATATGAACCGACAACTTTATCTACCATCAATATTATACTCTTGATAAGCACCCTCACGTGCAATGATATCATTCATCGCAAACGTGTAAAGGGGTCAATGACCAATCATATGAATATACGTCAAATGGGCCGATCAGGTCAAGTTTTGGTTCTATTGGTTTCTATCATAAACAAATTGGTATATGTAGAGACGGCCCATAGTCTTATATATTAATCTATAACTTTGTGCATTATCAATGTGGAACTCTTAACCGTCCATACCAAAAAGGAAATTAGAGTTTGTCCATAATGGTACCTACTTTTAAGTGAAATTCACAATTTAGTACCATATTTTAAAATTTCTTCTAAAGATGTAACCACTTTTTCATTAATATAAAATTTACTTTTTAGATAAAAGTGAGTACCATTATGTCATCACTTTGATCCAAATTGGTACCCATATTTTTTTGGGTGAATGGTACATTTTTGAGAAATAAATGAAAATTTGGGTACCTTTAAAACACAGATTCAAAATTCCAGTACTAACCTATAAATTTAAATTAAAAGTGGGTAACATTTTGAACCATCCCTCAAATGGAAACATTCAATATATG
Organism: Rubia peregrina; assembly: GCA_032355705.1. Taxonomy (NCBI): domain Eukaryota; kingdom Viridiplantae; phylum Streptophyta; class Magnoliopsida; order Gentianales; family Rubiaceae; genus Rubia; species Rubia peregrina. The sequence goes on along the minus strand of JAULKK010000001.1, from coordinate 15,014,128 downwards.
GAAAATACTCATATGTATGCATACCTTCCATCCCTTGGGAATGAAGAAATTGGCAAAACTGAAATCAGTTAAGGCCTCCCTGAAGTTTCCTTGCATTGGAGGGAACAGCCTCAAAACTTCACAAACCACATTCCAAGTGTATTTCATTTTGCGCAAGTCTTTCCAGTTAAGCAACTCTCCTTCTGGTTTTGCTTCCGCTATGCTTCTTTGCTCTTTGTTATGCATTTAAATCAGTAGATAATATCTCAGCAAGCAAGTTTTAAAATGTTAAAAAGAAAAGAAATATTAGTGCATATAGATATGTCATTGCCATAAGTTATAGCTATCGTAACACGCATTAAAATGTTACAATAGCTTATAAAGTGTTATTTAAAACTTTGAAAGTGTTATCTAATGCTTGAAAAGTGTTTGCATTAGATCTAATACAACATCACAGGTAATCAAGGGCGGAGCTACCTCCATCCCCCGCCGGGACGAAAATTATGGGGAGTATTAGGGAGTAAATTTGACAAATATATATATATATCAATCCCCTCCAATATAGGAAAATATTAGATTTTTTCTTAATCTCCCACCACAAATGTATCCTACCTCCACCTCTGCAGGTAATACTTGTAAAAATATTGCATTAACTCTAACTTAACATTTTTAGTATCTAAAGCAACATTTTCAAAGTGTTACATTAAACTTAGTTTGTAGAAGTGTGTTTATTTTGATCATGCATCAAACAATTCTAGATAGGCACATTACATTGATTTCAGGATGAGGAAGTATGTATCATTAACGGATAGGAAGTATATAGAAATGTGTTTATTTGGATATTACTCATGCCAATATTCAAGATAAGGACATTAAAATGATTTCAGGATGGAGCTAGGAAGTATATAGAAATGTTATTATTTAGATATGAATCATGCCTCAAACTATATTCAAGATAGCTAGGGAACATTGCATTAATTTCAGGATGGAGGAAGTATATATCATTGATGCATGCTGGACAGTGACAGATACAAAAATTTATAACACAATCAATTTTTATAGTCTAACTTTTTCTTTAGTATAGTATAAAAAAGTTTTAAAAATACATAAGTTGAGTAACCTATATGTACTACTCCACTAAATATGTTTAGTATGTTGGGGGAATACAGCATGTGTCTTGTGATTACATAGGGTAAATTTTTTTTAGTGTAGTACTATTATTATTTTGTTACTTCAAATTTAATATTTACACTGTTTATGTATATGAAAATTTTAAGGAGAGTTTATCTTATTTTGTATCGAAGATAACTATATTGGCACACTATTTATTTCGTATATTTTTAAAAATTTGTCACATTTTATTTTATAATAAATTAATATTGAATCATTCACAACTACTCAATGAACTTTTTTACATTTCACAATGAATTCTCTCCACACATTTTAATAATACCCAAAATTAGTGTGTCAAACTTAAAAAAGACAGGGAGAGTATGAAATTTACCTTTGAGGACTTCATCATATACTAGAGGATACTCAGCAAGATATTTGACGATGGAAGTGATTGCTGAAGTTGTGGAATCTCTGCTACCAATTAATGCAGCCAACAATTGATCAGAAATTTCCAGTTCACTCATCATTTTTCCATTCTCATCGCTTGATTTTAGCAAGCATGACAAGAAATCCACTGAAGAAAATTTCAGATCTTTCTTTCTGTGCCTGATGATTTCCACTAGTTCTTTTCGAATGGAATTCGATGCTCTGATGCCACGGTTGAACGCCGTGCCCGGAAATTCAATTGGAATGGAAAATATTCCGGCAACAACAGCTTCAAATTGGCCAGCCAAGTCCTTGAAATTGGTGCAGGCATCATCAATGTCCAAAAACAGTTTGCATGAAACTGTGAATGCAAACTGCTTAGCCAATGATAGAACATTGATTTGATCTTTTTCAGCAGTCCAGTTCTTTTTCAGGTGCTCATTAGCCACGATATCTACCATTCCAGCATAAACTTGAAAGGCATCAGGAGTGAGAACCGCATGCAAATTACGGCGAAACGTCATAGATGTATGGTTGATTTCTGCTGCATTTCTTCCTGAAAATGGGAATATCTTCTGGACATTACTAGGCCAGGAAAGGGCAACAAGTTTATTCTCATTGGAGAAGAGAAACTTGTTCCCTGAAACCCCACAGAAAACCGCGGTTTTCTGGCCTATGAGTGAGGTTTTGAACACCTGTTGGGAGTATTTTTTCATCCTTTTCATGAAAAATTTCTCCGGGGTTCCTTTTTTCCCCATGATGGAGAAGTCCAAGGTTTCTCCAACGTAAGGCAAGCCAGTGTTTCCCAGAGGGAGTTGTCGATTTTCGGATGATTTTCTTGTAGATGAGACAAGGGTTAGAAAAATGATCATCATAAACGATGAAAGGAAAAACAGAGTATACAGAAATGAGGGATCCATGAATGAAAAATCTACACTTTGAAGTACTGTTTTTGGGTTTAGGTCTTGCTGAAAATAAGATATTATGTCGGGGTATATATAGGAATGCATGGCATAAGCGATGCCTACTTTGAACTGGAAGTTAATCTTAACTTGGACTGTTTGATCAGGGGTGTGAATCAATCAACCATTATGGTTAGAGTTGACTTCCCTTTCAATTTTTGTCGGTCTTCTTATATAATAACGAAATATAAATCATTTTGTTGTGAGAAAAGTTATACTCCGTATATGTTAATTTCATTATAAAATTAGGTTTAGATTAGATTATCAAAAGTAGATTGCTTAGAGCATCTTTAATGGTATTGTTTTTGGACCTACGTACAAAATTTACAAATAGTAGAAAGTTTGGTCACCGTTGTCGTAGAGTACATGTCCGCAGCTTCCAAGCAGCTGTAGCGTAGGAGCAGATTACTCGATGTCTGATGCATTTAATGCATTTAATGCTTCAAATGCAGATTGTGTATTTCACATAAAATATGGTTCGTTTGTTAAGTACAATCTTCATATTATCATGTGTACAATCTCCACATACAACAAAAACTACAATAAATCTATTCAAAATATAATGATGTTATAATACATACTAAAAAAATTAAAACTACAATTAATAGTATAATTACTTTATTTTATTTTATTTTATTTTAGTTTTTGAGCATGAATAAGATTGTAAAATTATCAATAAAATATATTTCAAAAATAATAAACATAGAAAAGTATGCCATGAAAATTATATAAAATTGCTTGTCTAAATTTAAAATTAAAACACAAAATTAATTAAAATCAAGGTAGATTTGGTGGAGTGTATTTCTAAACGTTTCGGAGGTCGAAACTAGAAATGATATAATTTAAATTTTCTATGATTATGTGAAGCTTTGTTAATTAATCTCATTGTATTTTATTAAAAAAATTATATTATTATTTTCTTTAAATAAATTTAATTTAAATTATAACAATAATGCTTAATTTGTTATTTATTATTTTTGGATAATTAACATTGATATTTAATCAAAAATAAAGATAAATATTGTAAAAATATTTGGGATCTATTAAGCTACATGAATGTAGCTTACCATTGTGAGAGTATGTAGCTTGTCACTTGAAAAGATGATGGATTTTTTTTTTGGAGATCATGAAATTTATGATACTTTAAAAACCCTCTAATCTATTTTTCTTAAAATTTGTTGAACCATTCATTATGTGAGATTTAATTTACTCTACAGTAATGCATGCTTAAAATACCATTTTTTTCGCATATGAATCTGTATCTAGTGACAACATCTTATGATGAGATCAGGGTTGAATAGAAAATATGCAATATTAAAATAGGAGTTGATTAAATTCGGGGTCAAAATACTATGATTTTATTTTTTGGATCAATTTTTTTAAAAAAAAAGTGAAATCCATAGACTGAGTTGTAAATACCAAAAAGTCCTTTCTTCTTCGGGAAATCCCACTACTACAAACCACAGATATTGTACTCCCTCCGTCCCAGTTCAAACTGCACACTTTTTGGTCAACTTTCTCATACCATGTTTGACCAACGATAACTTTA
>JAULKK010000001.1:14995306-15007774 GCA_032355705.1 Rubia peregrina | reverse complement strand
GAAATTTAAATTTAACATTTTTAATAATTTAAAATTTTAAAACTGAAATTTAAAATAAAAATTCAGATTTATTTAATCTAATTTTTAATACATTTTGTATTTATAAGGTATAAATACAGGACGTGTACAGTAAAATACAGGGCGTGATATAGCAATGCCCATTCTATATTATGGGGAAAAGGGGCATCCCGGAGAAATTCTTTACAGATAGGATGCACAAGTACTCGAAGCAGGTGTTCAAAACCTCATTACTAAGTAAAAAAACTGCGGTTTTTTGTGGTGCTTCAGGAAACAAATTCATCTTCTCCAATGAGAATAAGCTCGTGGCTGTTTCTTGGCCTAGTGCCGTTAAGAAGATCTTCCCGCATACTGGAAAAACAACCGAAGGAGCAAATGAGGTTTTAATGAGATTACGCGGAAATTTGAACAGAATTTACAGTCCTGATTCTCTGCCAAAAATTGTTGGAAACATCGATTCCACGACTCAATTGCATTTGAAGAATCACTGGAATGTTGAAAATGATCCAGTAAGTGTTTTAACAAAGGTGAAGCAGTTCACATTCTCAGTGTCATGCAAGCTATTTCTGAACATTGATTATGATAATGATGAAAATCTGATCAAAATGAAAGATGTAGCCCGGCGATTAGAAGTTTTAGTTGCTGGGATTTATTCCATTCCGGTGAACTTCCCTGGGACGGCTTGCAATTTCGCCATCAGAGCGTCGAGTTCCATCAGAAAACAAATACAGGGAATTTTGAGGCAAAGAAGGAAGAATATTTCTGATGATTTGGATAAAACGTATGATCATGCAGATTACATGTCATGCTTGCTTACAGCGACGGATTCGATCATGGCTGAACCGGAAATAATAGATCATCTGTTGGTTTTGTTACTTTCTAGCAGAGACTCCACAGTCTCAGCAATCACTTGCACAATGAAATTTCTTGCGGAATATCCTGAGGTCTATAACCAAGTCCTTACAGGTACGTTTTTATCGATCCGTATATACAGTAAAAACCATATCCCCACTAATTAATATTAACATTTTTTTTTAGTAAAACATAGCATTATCGTTTTATATAACTGGAAATAGTCCAAAATCATTTGAATACAAGAAATAAGGTGGAGAGTGCCACACAAAAGAATCCGTAGAAATAGATTTAGCGACACTTGCTACACAATGGGATACATGATTTTCTTGTCGAGGTACCCAACAAGGAAATGTAGTCGATGGATGGAAAGCAAAGAGCATATATCATGAAGAGAAAATTTCATATGTTAGGAATTGTGTATGTTAAGGAGAGGGTTCAATCACATGTTGTCATATGTCCAAAAATTCTACCACTACCTGATATTCAGCTATTTTTATGAAAAAATAAATGAAAATTGACACATATCAATATATGATTGAACCAACACCTTAACATATAAAATTTTCTAATATCACTAAGGTCTTGCACATCAATGGGAACAATCAATTAAACCTAATCTACTATCCATAATTTTAGGAACAATCAATTAGCCATGTTTTAAGGACCTACAATTGGGATACGATGCGGAAACTATCACGGGATAGGATATAATTTGCGCGTTTTTATTGTCTTAGCCAAGATTAATGGGTATGATAACTTATCAGTTCGCACGACTGAGTTTTTAGGATTCTACTCAAACTTTACACTATAATAATTAGGGATGTTAAAATTATTCCTCCCGACCTAACCCATTTTGATCTGACTTATTTGGGTTGAGTCGGGTCAATGTCTCATTTGAGTCAAGTGTGTCAAAACGAGACGGATCAAGATGGTCCAGGTCGATTTTTGACCCCAATCAACGTGTTTTGACCCATTTGCATTATGTTCCATTTTCTTTAAATAAAACTCACTATTTAAAAATATCATAAAAAAGAATTAGTTTGATCCAACATACTCCCTCAGTTTTGTTATTTATGACACCACATATTTAGGTGCTTGGATTTATGTGAAGAAAATGAATGAATGAAATTGAATATGGAAAGTAAAAAGGAGAATGAGTGGATGAAATTGAAGGAATCTTGCTAAAATGGAAAGTGTGTCACTTAAAAGAAAACATCTCAATTAGGTAGGTGTGTCATAAATAACAAAACAGATGGAGTATCCACCCTTAATTTACTTCATAAAAATTTAGCATTCTTAATTTTTTTTGTAAAGATAAAAATTATTTTTTAAAACTACTATTAATTATAAATAATATATGATTGAAATATGAAATATTACTTCGTTATATAAATAAATTTTAATAAAATTAAATTTTTAATTGAAATATTAAAAGTATTCTAACCAAATAGAATGAAAATCATTATATTTTTCTTTATTAAGTGAATAATTTAAAACTAAATATAATATTCTTATTAAAAATTATATAAAAATAAATTGTAATTTAATTTATTATTAAAAATTATACATTTAAAAAGTATTCATTTTATTTGAATAAATTATTTTAAAATTTTACTATTTTCTTTTATGATTTGGTTCATTTTTATGACTCAGTCCGACCTAACCTGAACGGACCCAAAACTTTTTAAAAAAATTAACCGATTCATTTAACCCAAAATTTTAGATCGATTTGAGTAGGAACAACTAACCCGTTCAGAGACACGAGTCAACATGACCAACCTGATAATTCATTCTCATCCTCATTTTATATTTGAATTTAGACATAAACAAATATGTTAAGGTGAACCGGTGAGAGAAGGAAAAAAAGTGAAACAAATATTAGTGGACCAAATCTACTACTACAAATTAGAGCTATCGTAACACATTTTTAGTAATATTTATTAAAATGTTATAATAGCCCCATAAAGTGTTACTTAAACCTTTAAAAAATGATGCATTTGATTTAATGTAACATCACCTAACATAATACTTGTAAAAGGGATGCAATAGGTCCAACTTAACATTTTTAGCACCTTAACCAACACCTTCAAAGTGTTACGTATGTTAGCTTTAGTTTGTAGGGCTGAGAATAAATAAAAGTATGCCAAATCAGAGATAATTAAATTGCGAAATAGAGATTATGTCCATGTAGTATATAAAAGTCCTATTCACTCAATATTGAGCTAACATTAATCAATTTCTATGCATGTGGTTGAATGCAAAACCAGAACAGAGAAGTATAGCAGAAGCAAAACAAGCTGGGGAGTCACTTAACTGGAAAGACTTAAAGAAGATGAAGTACACTTGGAATGTGGTTAGTGAAGTTTTGAGGCTGTTGCCTCCAATGCAAGGAAATTACAGAGAGGCCTTAACAGATTTCAATTATGAAAATTTCTTCATTCCAAAGGGATGGAAGGTGTGTACGTATGTATGCATAATATATACTTCCCCGTCCCATTTATATCTTGGCCTTCTTATTTTTTCCAGGGAAAATTGTCCAAAATGGTGTCCACTTTTAATTTAAAATCACAATTTGATACTTAAATTTTGAATTTGTTCTTTAAAAGTACCCTTTTTTTTATGTCCCAAAATGGTACCTTTCACAAAAAATGGGTACGGATTTTGGATCAAAATTGAACTACAATGGTACCCACTTTTAACTAACAGTACCTTTTCGGATATTTATGAAAAAATGGGTACCTTTTCAGAACAATTTTAAAGTTTAGGTACCAAATTGTGAATTTCATTCAAAAGTAGGTACCATTCCGGACATTTTCTCTTTTTTGCGATATCCAAATTTCTCGCTGTAACCAAAATCATGTTTGACCATTAATACTTTTAATTAATATGTATCGCTGATCACACATACCATGGCGGACAGGCCCTGCCGGAATAAAATTTACGGGGAATACGAGAGTAAATGTTTTCAAAACATATGTATTAGCCCCTTCTAATATAAAAAATAAGTTAGAAAAATATATTTTTTTACTTATCATGTCCCGCCACATGTTTTATGCGTTCACCCAGATACGTACCTATACTATACTTCAATATGATGTTTCTTTTTTCAGTTATATTGCAGTCCCAATACCACGCACAGGGATCCGGAGTATTTTCCAGAGCCAGAAAAGTTCGATCCAACTAGGTTTGAGAGAAGGGCATCAATTCCTTATGCATACGTTCCCTTTGGAGGAGGATCTCGAATATGCCCCGGAAAAGACATTGCTCGATTGATTATACTTACTTTTCTCTACAATGTTGTTGGCAAGTTTAGATGGGAAATGCTCGTTCCAAATGAGAAAGTTGTAGTTTTACCTGTTCCTTTGCCAGAAAAGGGACTCCCTATCCGTGTATTTCCCCATTAAAATATTTACATACATATATAGCGGGACAATAAGGTGCTCCATCTATTAAATTTAATGATTTGACTTTCACTAATTTTCAATAAAAATGTTCCCTATGTTCACTATATTTGGCACCATAGGTTTAAGTGTTGCAAGTTGATACGTGTGGAAAGATTTAAATGAAAGGGATAAAAGGTTTAATAAGTGGTTGATAATGATTAACTTTTTGTCATAAAATGAAAGGCGACAATCTTAGAATTACATGCCAAAATTTAAAGTGTGTCACAAGTAGACTTGAGAAACGGGTCTCTTCGGTTGGGTACGGGTGAGACCTAATTGGTTCGGGTATGATTCGATAGATTTTTTTATCTTTGGGTATCGGATCTTCATCGGGTGTATTTGGGTTCGGATGTCATTTGGTAGTTTTGAAAAATATCATATTGGATCGAGTTTGGTTATGGTTGTTTCAATTTCGATACAATTCGGGTATCACTTTTTTGTATCGGGTTTGGACCGGATTTGGTTCAGATTGTTTCGGTTTCAAGTACAATTCGGGTTTAGGTTTTTTTAAATCAGGTTCGAATCGAGTTTGGTTTGAGTCCGTTTCATTTTGGTACTTTTTGGGTACATTCTCTTTCGGATCGAATTTGGTCGGATTCTAATATATTTAATTCGGGTCTTGTTCAAGTAAATATAGCAAACATGTCATTATAATGAAAATAATAAAATTTTAATATATTAATTAGAGAAAGTCTCAGGAAATGCGGTCTTTCCATAAGTTTATTGACACAGCACAGGGGCTTTTACCTTAAATGTTATAATTTTTTATAAAATTCAAATATTGTATTTTAAAAGTTAAAACAAGTAATAATATATTTTTGTATGTAAAAATATAAAATATTAAAATAATAATATAAAAAATATTTTCAAAATTTCTTAATTTAGTAAGTAATTTAACAAATGCAGTGTATAAGGTAAAAAAATAAGTGACTTGTCCATAAAATTATGGATTGGCCGCCTGTCGATAGACCTACTCCGTTACTTTTATAAAATTACTTTCGATGAACTAATCTATTATATATGTACATAATATATTTGATGTAGTCACTTTTTTATGTATAGTTTCGATCTTTTAAAATGATAAAAAAAATATTCTCTTATTAAGAATATGATATTTATGGAAGTATTGATGCATATACGTTACCGTGTAAAGATTATACTACGTACCAACAAACTAGAATAATCTGCATTTAGATGTTTTTTTCCTATATTTGTTGAACACAACTCATAAAACTCTAACTTGCAAGTCATATTTATATCTGATTTAATTATATAAGTTATTATTTAAAAATATTAAGTCTAAACTTTTTAGTTGGGAAATATATAAATATTCACGTTTGCGATACATTAAAAATACAACATGTTAAATTAAGATAAGAAAAAATTAATTGAATTTTAGAATATGTTAAAAATATTATTGTGTAAATAATTATTGCCATGTATGTCTGTTGTTATCTTTTATTTGTTATAATTTTATATGTGTGTTTTTTACTTTATCAAATTTTAATTGATATAACTTTTTGACAAAGTTGATTTTATCTAATTCACTCACTAGTGGAGAAAGGGCCTATTAAAGACTATTTTATTAAACTAGAGAATGCACTTTCCTGCATTTGATCAAAATTGATCAAAGGCAGTTAAAAAACCGCCTTCTATTTAGGTCCAAAATAGGTTATGAATTTGGAACTTATTTATGAGGTCCAAAAAAAACTACCGGAATACTGAGGTTTCTGATAGCAAGCCAAAGAATACATATCTGAAAACTAGAGAAATATTGGACCAAAAAACATTAACCAACCCAGATCTGTAAACAGTAAAATAGAAAAACAATAAACAACAAGAAATGAAACGGAAGGGAACCAGATCCAGCGCGGTGGAGGAGAGGGTGCTCCGGCACGATGGAGGGGAGAACTCTCTGATGCGGTGGAGCGAAGGGCGGACCGGCGTGGTGGAGGGTCGGTCGGAGGGCGGTGGTGGAGTCAACATCCAGATCTTGACAGCCGGATCTTCATGGCGGGGCAAGGGTCTTCGTGGCAGCGGAGGGGAAGGCTCCTCGCCGGAGGGGGGCTTCGAGGCTCGTGGGGACGTCTCAGTGGAGGGGCTCCGACAGAGGGGAAGGCTCTGTCGGAGCCGGGACTGAGTGGGACCGACGCAGGCGAAGTGAGGGAGAGAGGCTAGTGGCGGAGTGAAGGAGAGAGGCGAGTGAAAGAAGGGTCTAGGAGAGGAGAGTGAGAAAAAAATGACCAAGGCATGGAATTTAGGGTTTTTATTTATATATTGACTCATAAAGACATCACATTAAAGGAGGTTCTACAATAGAACTGGTATTAATTGATGTATCGATTTTGAACCGCCTTTAATCAGACCCGAAAGTATTTCCAAATTCGGAATCTCATTCGGACCTCAATCAAAGGCGATTCCTAAAAAACCGCCTTTGATTGATGCCTTTATTCAAGGTTTTTCCACTAATGACTCATTGTAAACATTCATAAAACAAATACATGCTCACTTTATTCTTAATTAGGTGAAATATTAGTATGTTATCAATAAATCTCTTTAGAACTAAATTTACTTTACATAAACAATATTGACCGACTTTATATAGATTTTTTTTAAAAAATCAAAACATCCACCATTAGTGGATGAGAGATTTCTAATAGAATTTAATCAGTACACGATATTTCGATCCATGAGTGTTTCTATGACTATCGAGGGTCTCTAGTGGTCTATTTAGATATGTCATGTAATCGATGTTCACCGCTCGTATTAAACGATCCAAGCCAAATATCCTATGAGATGAATCTAGGGAAGCTGAGTCGAACCTAATATTTCCCAAAATAATAGTAGGGCAAGATGGCCTTATACATGAATAAGTAAGAAGCAAAAGAATTGCTTGCAGTAGCAGAGAGTGAAGGAGCACAAAGTGCAACAGCAGAAATTGTAGCAGCAATTCTTTTTAAGTTCATGCTATCTTACTTTATATAGAAATTAAATATTTCATTATTTTAATAATTATAAATTATGAGTCTCATGACTTAATACTAATTAGTTATATTTTTTCATAACTGTGTTGAATTGTATAATCAACTCTAAGCACTACTACAAACTAAACATAATGTAACACTTTCCTTGCAACATTTATTTAAAATGTTACAATAGCTTATAAAGTGTTACTAAAACTTTTGAAAAGTGTTATATAAATATTGAAAAGTGTTACCTAAAATTTAAAAAAGTGTAACGTTAGGTCTAATGTAACATCGCTTAGGGTAATACTTGTAAAAGTGTTACTTTAGGTGTTATTGTAACACTTTGAACATATTGTAGCATTTTTACAAATATTACCTTAGGCGATGTTACATTAGATCTAATGTAACACATTTTAAAATTTAGATAACACTTTTCAATATTTATGTAACACAACACTTTACAAGTTATTGTAACATTTTATATATGTGTTGCAAATAAAGTGTTACGATAGCTCAAATTTGTAGTGGTGAAGTGAATTATTAATAAATATTAATTCTCATTTATTTTCTTAATTGTGTTTTACTACTTTACTGTAGTTATATTCCGTCATAATAATTTAACAAACATGCATATTTGAGTTCTACGACCTGTTTTATGTACACTTAACTATATACAGTGTAAACCCAATATTTAAAAAATGAAATTTAACCCTGAGTAGACATTACTAATAATAATGAGTAATGCTCATTTGTAATTTATATGAATCTCTTGATTTTCTAGTTCTAAATAATCGCTTATATCATGTTATAATCGAGTTTACTTTAAATGTCAAGGATGATTTTATTTTATTTAAGCGTTAGTTATCTTTTAAGTTCATAATTAGGTTAATGGACTTGACTATTTTTTACGATCTCACATTGTTAAAATATAAAGAATTTATTAATGGTGCATTGATATCACATTAATGACACACCTCATCAATGATGAGGGTTAAAATATATAGGGCTACAACAAATCCAAGTCTAACGGGAATAGGATTGTAAGTCTACAAGGAAATTACCGAGTTCATTCTTGGAAGGGGTTAAAATACAAAACTTGGATACCAAGTAGGGTTTATTTTTAGAATGAAAAAATAGGAGTACGCACTACGTTTTTTTTTGCTTGCTGAAATTTTAAAAAATAAAAATTGAGAGGACGCATTCTATAATATTATTTAATTTTCCTTTTTTAGTTTCTTGATTTCTGAAATTTGGAAAAAATAAAAAATTAAGAGGACGCATTCGGAGAATGATGCGTCCCCTAAAATTAATTATTTCTTTTTTATTTTTTAGCTTCTTTGTTTCCAACTTTTTTTAAAAAAAAATTAAAAACAAAAGGATGCATTATCCAAATGTTTCCTCTCATATTTTATTTTTATTTAATATATTAGCCATTTTTATTAAATTTAAAAAATTAAATTGAGAGGATGCATTCTCCAAATGCGTCATCTACTATTTTTTTTTATTTTACATATTTTCACATTTTTTCAATATTTGAAAGGAAAAAAAATTAAAATTGAGAGGATGCATTCTCCAAATGAGCCCTCCTTTTATTTTATCTAATTTTCTTGGTTTTTATATCTGAAAATAAATAAATAAATATTTGAAATTGAGAGGACGCACTCCCCAAATGCATCATGTAATACTTATTATTTTATATAATATATTAGCAATTTTTTTTGGAATTTTGAAGAAATTTTTTTAAATAGTGAATGCATCCTCTATTTAATTTTTTAAAAATTATTCTTCCGTTTTATGTTTTTTGAAATAATAGACTCCGAAAATTAATGTAGAGAATGCTTCCTCTATGCAGATTTTTACATTTCAGATTATTTTTAAAAAAGGAAAAAATTAATATGGTATTTTTTATTGTGTTCGTTGTGATTTTTTTCTAAATGTATATATTTTTTCCTCTACGTTATGTCCAATTTTAGGTAGAAGGAAACAATTAATTTAGAAAATACATTCGGCGAATTATTTCTCGGTGAAATTAATATATATATATATATATTTGAAACAATTAAAAATATGTTTTGCTAAGTAATTATTATTTTCAATATAAGAAATAGAATAGTAGTTATATTCAATGTTTATTTAATTTAAGGATGATGATAATAACAAAATATGAATTCATTCCTATATGGATTGGAAGAAATGCACGTATTAGTAATACAACATTAGTTGAACACGTGTCGACTGTACTAATGATGCCCTCTGCAAAGTTTTCCACCTGCTCCACATGGCGGTGGGCGTATGGTGCGGGAAGTGCGTCTTCTTACAACCACATGAGTAGAAGCTTCTTAGTCATCATCCTGAATTCCCTCTGTTAAATCCTCCTCCATATAGTCTCCAGCTTCATCATTGAAATGATGTTGCACTTAAGTACTGCTAGCTGGTTGGAACGGAGCAGTTGGAGATGTATGAGCATGACTACTAGTTGGAGTAAGGTATGCAGCAGAATCAACCAGAGAAGCGGTGAAGTGTGAGGGTCCAGCATCTGATGGTCCTCTGTCGGCTGGACTAGCATGTGAAGGTCCGGCTTGAGAGGAACTAATGTCAGGAGTAGGTCTTCTAGGGAGGCATCGGTGACCACCCTGTCGGGCATGAGGAGTTGAACCGTGTCTTCTGATTTCATTGTACCTGAGACTAGGGGGAGGTCCATTGGTGTACACATGTGGCTGATAGTTTCGCACTCCGGAGGGCTCATGCGTATATTATAGGGAAACTATGACATCTTCATGTAATTCCCTGATAACGTCTGCACAAGGTGGGGGACATGCATCCAAATTAATTTCAGACATGAGGCACATCCTGGACATAACTCGCATCTGCATAAATAAGATAAACATGTTAGATACAATGAAATGAAGAAATTTTATGTCTTAATTAAACTTTATTGGACAAAACTAATGAATACCATATACTCCAAGGTTACCTCATCTCCGTAAAACCCCTATGTAACCGTTGGACGTCTTCCTGGCTGGTCAATTATTGTCACTATGCTGCGGAGAAACCACTCCATGTATTCTCGATCCGGTGTAAATGAATATGCTAATCCAAGGACCGGGGCTCCGTGTTCTGCCCGATGTTCCCACACCTGAACATGCGTGCTCTGTACAATTCACCAATCCACATTTGACCTTCCCCGACAGTCTCTTGAATGAAGAGTTTTTTTATCCTTAGGCACAAAGTGAATAGGTATTGGTTGTAAGAATCCAAATTGCCAGAGTACACGATGACCCTCGACGATGTGCCAGCAAATAAGATTGACAGTCAATAGTCAGTTATTGCTACCGGTTGTACATGGCGGGAGATGTTGCATGAAATCTTCAGAATATGCCTGCCAAATAAACCAGAAAAAAGAACACAAGTTTTAATTAATCTGAAAACAATAGATTTTCATGTCACTGGTATAATGAAAACCAAACTATGGTATACCTGATTGTCGTAGAGAGCTGTGAGCTGATCACAGTATATTCTAAGCACGTCCATTGGTGATCGTGATAAATTATACCGGGCTCTCCACCTGCGAAGGATCGAGTGAAGAAAATTAATTATCGTTAGTAAGGAAACGGTGAATAGTTTGTTTTCAGTTATTGAATACGAACCTGGACCCAACAAAACTCATATTGTCGGTCACTAGAAGTCGTCCAGTGGGATGAATAGTCGGTATTCGCTCCCCTGCCCACAACTTCCAAGGAATAAAAGGCATGAAAATATAACGTCGGCGCTGTGGCAAACTAAAAAGTTCTGATAGCATGTTACCTGTAGAAGAACAAGTGGCCCTGATATGGATTTCATCTAGGGAATTACGGCGTCACATAAGCTCATGTATAAGTGTGCCAGAATGGCACTCCCCCCGCTAAGTTGCATTCGCACATTTAAGTCCATGATTTTAGACAAGTACAGGAAAGGTATCTGAGACCCCGACGTGTCAGACATAAGCATTCTACCAACCAAAAGTAGAATAAATACCCTCGATCGCTGCTGACAATCTACCTACGTGGCATCAATAGGAAGTGGACTATGCTTCAGTTACCCAACCATGAGACTTTTATACGATCCCCGTTGACGGCATACAATGGGGGGTGTAGCCCCTAAGAAGTGAGTGCATATAGTCTGCCACTCAGCTGCCCGTCTTCTGTCAAGACCCGTGATGGGCATGCCATAGATCGGTAGACCCCAAAGTACACCCACATCTTTCAATGTGATAGTTGCCTCGCCCACCGAAAGATGAAATGTGTGGGTCTCAGGTCTTCACTGCTCGATCAACGCTGTGATAAGCGAATGGTCAATGTGGATTGATGCTGAATCGAGCAGGTTATAGAAGTATACCGCACAAACATACTCCAGGACACGCTCGAGGATTTTTACATCCTAACAGGCCCCATCACACCATCTGACCTGCAAGACCGTATCCTCCAAGTCACTGTTGTATATTGCCCTTGCACGATGCTCCATGTGTAGATAGAGCAAATTCTCATCGATTGGTCAGGGATGGTCCATGGTGTATCCCTGAATAAAACAAAATATTGATCAGCAAAACAAAATGGTAGCTCATGTATCATAGAACAGAATAGTAGAATAATTTGCAGCACATAGAACAAAATAGTAGAATAATTTGTAGAAAAACAAAATTCATAGCTCAAGTGTCACCAAATACATAGCTCTCTAAGTAATCATTTCCAGAAAAATTCACAATTATTCATTCTAAGTAACTCAACACTACAAACAGTGCCCTATGCAGAACGCCGCTCACGGACCCCTCTACGATGACCAAGTACTGTTTCATCCATCTAATTCCTTATCATTCTCTCCACAAATTGGCCCCTTCTCCTATTGTAAAACTTTTCGATATTTGGAACCAACCTCCAGTCTGCGGGTTCCCGCAATGAAGGATCTCGGATAGGCATGAACCCCGAACTGTATTGAGATACGAAGGTTGTCGTGTAGTAGGCCTCATCACAAAGGTTTTTGGGATCATCCCACCTTTTCCTGCATACAGCTAGACCTGGCAAACGGGTCTCTTCGGTCGGGTACGGGTGAGACCCAATCGGTTCGGTATAATTTGGAAAATTGTTTTGTCTTCGGGTATCGGGTCTTGATCGGGTGCGTTCGGGTTCGGGTGTCATTTGGTAGTGTTGAAA
>JAULKK010000001.1:14976156-14986797 GCA_032355705.1 Rubia peregrina | reverse complement strand
GGGGTGGTTTTGCTTGAGATGCTAATCGGAAGAAGAGCGATGGACAAGAGCCGGCCTAGCCGGGAGCACAACCTAGTCGAGTGGGCCCGGCCGCTTCTAAACCACAGGAAGATTTTAAGGATACTCGATCCCCGAATGGACGGGCAGTACTCCTCGAGAACTGCCATGAAGGTGGCCAATCTCACGCACCAGTGTCTGAGCCAGAACCCAAAGGGCAGGCCCCCGATGAGTCAAGTTGTGGAAATGCTCGAAATGGTCCAAACTGAAGGAGGATTCCAAGAAGAGGCAATGCTGCAAAGCGGAAGTGGTAGTGTTACTCTCTATGAAGTGCCAAAGAGAGCGGCTGAGACCCCGAAAAGCGAGCTGGCTTCCCTAAGAGAAGGGGAAGCAAAGCCTCATAGAAGCTCCAAAGGAATTTGATCTCTGTAGTCCTCCACATGTTGGACCAGATGAGAGATGTTAAACTGTGAATTAACTTCTGCAATAAGTAGAATTTTGACAATTTTAAGTATCATCCTTGTGCTTTGTAATGCAGGGGTTTTTTTTTGTTTGTTTTCCTTTTAGAGTTATGGGAACTAAGTGTAGTTTTGTACGAGAAAAGACCTTCGTGCAATTTCTTTACATGCCATTTGATTCTTTAAATGAGATGTCATGCTTTAACGTAGTTGCGTAATGCCCGTGATTTGGATTTGTATCAATCTGAACTCACTCAGTCGTTGAATTATCATTCTAACCTCTATAAGAGCATCCATTTAAATGCATTTTTCCTGTTGAGGAGCACTTATTATTAAAGACCAACCATGATTCATCAATCATTTATAAGGAGTAGTTTGTTACTTAAAAGAGTAGAGTTGGTACGTAAATTGACTAATATACTATACCATTTGGCATGGATTGTTCTGTTTCGTAGTTTCCAACCTGACAACTCTACTTCCAACTTCATATCCACATTCTAATCAAGTTTTGTACCAATTCAACTGCTTAAATTACATTAGAGCTTTCGAAAAAACAAAAGGATCAACATCAGAACCTTGTTACACTGCTTAAATTACCGCATTCTAAAGACTAAAACTTCGGTACATTTTTCCCGAAGTTTCTTGCAGAGCGATTCAACTGCTGGCACATCATCTTTCCAACAATGTGGACTCGACAGAGCAATGTAAAGTATTAGAAAAGCATGCCTCCGTTGCCTTGTTGTGCTCATGAGCATTTTCCTACAGGAGGAATTTAAAGGGAAGAAGGAAAAAAATGAGTCTGAAGAACAAAATGCAAATGGACGTTTGCATACTAAGCCATCTAAGAATATAATGGTAAAGACATTCTAACAGATGTCAAGCAAACAAGATTTTGAGGCGAAAAACAGGATAATCAACGATGCTCACGGAGTCACAGATGAAAAACAGAATCACTATAATTTCAAATAATAAATATTGTTTGACAGCATTTTCCTTTACATTTCTGTTTTGCTTTGTGCCAGGATATATAAACTAAGTACTGAAAGCTTAAAAGCCTTTGGTAATTGGGGAAATGAGATTGAAAGTGTGAAATGAATTGGGCCCTATTCTTCCTAGATGGCACATTTTAAGGTTCCTCTAACTTTTGGCACACGAGACAAAGGGTAAAATCGTGGAGTCCACTTGTCTCTCATGCCCATACGGAGAGAGAAACTTAAAATAGGAATTCGTTAATGGTATAATGGAAGCTTAAAATGAGACGGAGGGAGTATGAGAATTAAAAGTTCTGAAAGTAGTTGATCATGTACGAAGTTCCAATTCACTTTTATGAATATCTACTTCATATTTATGCTAAAAATAGTATTCAAACCGGCAAAAGCAAAGGAAAGAGTGGAACAAGAGAATATAAGACCATAATTTGAAGTTTTTTGCTGAACAGAACATGGAAACGAGTAGGATATCTCACCCCATATACGGTGCAGTGACATTGCTAGCTCTCTGGCAGACCTTCTCTCTACAGGATTAGAAACCTTCAACATGGCCACTTGTTCAACAGCTGACAAGAAAATCCTCCTTTGTTTCGGACACAGGGCAACATAATCTGGACCATGAACAGCAGCTAAGTCCACCACCTGAATGAAATCAACAAAGAGTTTCCCCTATGGTATTAGCAAAAGATTCCAACAAATAACCATGGAAATTTAAGAGATCATTAAAATGTAATGGACTGGCTACTTCACTACTGCTCTAATATGTATTCTAAGTCTAATGTAAATATAGGAATTCCAGTTACGTAATGCATGCAAATGGCAAGCCACTAAATACAATGGTCAGCAACTAGTAACTGTTTGGTAGTATATTCCAATGATTAAGTGGAATTTTCTTTCAAAGCAACAACAAATCCAAGAGGCTTAGGATGAAATCAATACTAGTCCATTGAGTAACAACAAGTTGAAACTAGGAGAAACTTGCCTGCTGCAGCCATGGGAACATGGGAGTAGCAAATTTTTGCTTTGACAAGTATGAGGCCAGATTATTCAGAAGATCACTGGCTGTCTTCTCTGATAAATGTTCCAGTATTGGACCTGTTCTATCCATAAGCTCAAAAAGGAATAGATCATTTCCGTAGCAAAGAGCTTGTGCATAAGCAGAATCTAGATCACCTTCAGACAGACAACTTTTTATCTCTCTCCACACATCATCTTTTCTTTCCAGGTCATTCAGTCTGGCGCTAACCACAGAAACCGGAGAAAAGACATCAGCCTTTTTCCTAATTTGGACACCATAAGTAACTTTTTCATGGATGCCCTTCTCAGTAGTACATTTACTCTGTGATGGATATGGATTAGTCCACATGTCTGTCCCTCTTTTAGTAAAACTGCTAGATGAGCTCCTGGCACTTGTATTTTCCTCCCATACATCTGCACTTTTGGGGACCAATGTCTGCTGTCTATTGCGTAAATCCACAGATGATCTGGGAGTGCATGTAGAGACTCTAGGAGAACAAGAATCTTGATTTCTCTTCCAAATTTTAGCTGCTGTAATTGGAGTATATCTTCCTCCATTAACCATCTCATTTGCCATGCCATCAACCACAGCTTCTAGACTTGAAACCTTCAGTTGTACCGTCGACAGGCTATCAACAATATTTGCTGTGAACATCTGAAGGAATAAGCAAAAAAATGCCAGATGAATACGAGGTCAGCATCATTTGGAAATCTACTAAACATGTTCAGAGCAAAGAAATGTAGGAAGATCTGAAGATCATTAGGCTTAGCTACTTTTGCCATTTCCTTTACATATAAGCCTCAACTGTGATGGCCTTTTCATATGCAACAAAACTTTCGACATGTTATGGTTATACATACCATTGTTTCAATAGTTCCCAATACATAATTATCAAAGGAAAACTTCTACACTGCACCAGATAGGAAATAAGAGTAAAAAGATAAAGAACATATACCTTGAACAGATTCATCAGGCTTGTTTGCTTGTTTTCAATCTCAAGAAGATGCTTTTGAATTGAGGTCATTGCATCAGCTGTTTTTGAGCAGCAGTTATGTATCATGGGAGAATAAGACTCCATAACAGAAGAATCTAGGCTATAACAATCCTGGATTTTGGCCGTGTTTCTTTTCTCTCCAGTACTAATTTCTTCAGCAGGATAAATTGGAACTCCACCAGTTATCTTAACCAAATTGACTTCATCATTAACATCAGGACAAACTATCATTGATTTGCTCTCAAAATTCTCAGGGTAGAGACTGGAGGCCGAAGAGCCCCGCTTGTCATCCACATGAACATACTCATAGTCAATATCCTGAGTGCTTCTCATATCAGCACTAATTCTTTCACATGTCTTGGTAATGCAACTACCCTGGGATTCTTCATCATGATTATCTGGCATGGAAGTGCTATGAGCCTTTGGAACTGCTATCTCTACATGCCAGTCATTCGATTTTGAATGATGAGCCTTCTCAGCAAGGCTTTGTCCTGGTTTGGTGAAAGAAAGAGGTACCCTCTTTTTAAGAGTATGATTACTGGTCTTCTTAGTTTTGACATCCCTAGGGGTAGAACCACAGGTACTAGTTACTTCCGGATACTCATCTCTGCAGAAATTCTCTGCAGAATGCGCATGAACAAACATGAGTAATGAAATTTAAAGACTTTCAAAGGAATAAGGTAGAAAGACCACGAGGAAGAGTTATCAATAATATCAAATTGCAATATTTGCAGTATTTATTACAAAGAGTAGATCTATCCCTTTCTAAGATTACGTAAATGAAAGAGGTTGGAAGAATAGAATCCTCAATTTCATCTTCAGGATCTAGCTGTCTAATGACTATAATTGAAAACTAAATGGTGCAAAATCATAGAAGTCTGACAGTAATGATTCAAACAAGCCGATGCTAAATTCAACAGTTATATGAATTAAGCTGTAAGCAATATGGATATAAAAAACCCTCCCAACTACAATACTCATTCACTCACAAACCAGACACCAAAAGACGGAAATCATCATTCATTGTCAATATAGTATCGTGAGAAACATCTCAAGAAAGAAGGGAAAATATACAAGTGGTCCATGTGAGGCATTTGTCATGCATTTTACTAAGTGAACATTTATACTGTAACTACAATATTACACCGTGGAATAAAACTACAGGGAGATGAATATAATACTTTGAATTTAAGTGGATATGACAACAAGAAGTAGAACTAAGCCACTATCCACACAAATTAGTCACTTAATATGAAAAGAAATTGGTAGCAAAGCTTCTTAGCATGCACTAGAATTCACAGAAGGGTGCAGAATGAGTAAACAGTGGTCTGAAGTTACCTGTTATACATCAGATTCACCTACTTTCATAAATTTTAACATAGATGCTAATGCACAAACCTTTAGCGGAAGATCCTGCTTCTGATGGTTCTGGTGCATCCCTACCAGGAAAATTTCTCCAAATTTGTAATGCCTGCAATGCTGTGTCTCTGACAGGCTTGACCTATATTAACATTGAAATGCAGATTACAGATACAATTAGGGTTTCAAGTGATAGAGACATTATTGCAATGACTAATAAATGATGAGTTTTTTTATACAAAGGATGGTTCACCTTGTCAAAGCGACAGGATTCAAGACATCGCAGGCAAGAGGACCTAAAAGGACTAAATAATGCTCCACCAGAAGAAGCAATATCCCCTAGTGCTGCGGAGGCAGCTTTTCGTGTTAACCAGTCACAATTCTTGAGAGCTTCTTGGATACTAGCAATAGCAGCAGACAACGCACTATGGGTGGAAGCACCACCAGCCTGAAACAGTGAAAACATGTACGCATAATTGGAAGAAAAAATTGGTTGCATCAAATCCACCGACAAGTACATTGCATCAACATTCACTCAGTTGCCTTAAATTTTGTTAGCATTTCAAAGTGTAAGCATAAGAATGAACATGTATACCCCAATAATCATCAAAATCAAAATGCAATCCATTCCAAACGCGTAAACCAAAACACAAACCTGAATTATGCTTCTATTCAGATCAATGACAGCTGGTTTTGCCATGAAATGGGGATTCTTAAGGAACTTAACAGTCCTTGCTAGCATCTTCTGCAATGTTGAAGCCGGCGGATTGTTGATATTGTCAATGACCCGTGCCAAACATAATGCTGAGCCAGACTGCATTTGCTTATTTTGCTCACCCAAGGCTTCAAAAAGCGGCTTCACTAGCGCAATGAAAAATCCATCATTTACATCCCCATTACTCTCCAACTTGCATGCCAAAACACCAACTGTATCAACACAAGTATCTCTCACAACAGTGTCCGGATCCTTGAGCCGTTTGACAATGCTAGCAACCATCTTCCCCAGGTACGGCAGCACGAGACCTTCATAGTGAGTTGCCAGTGAGCCCATTGACCTGATACATTCCTTACGAACTGCGCTCTTTTGCTCTGAACCAGTGTCCAAAATGCAAGAGAAAATCACCCCCAACCCATCCTGGCTTAAACATTCGATGGTTTTCTCAAGCTCTTCAACCCCAATCTGGTAGGTATCCCTGTCAGCAATCTTGTTCAAGGCAAGCACCACACGCTGTTTGAGCTCAAACGCTGTTTGCTGACTGCTCACCCTCGCAGTTCCTTTAGCCTTCTTACCTCTAAATTCAGACCCCATGTCAGTCCACTAAACCACTATATCAAGCTCAATGATGTACTGACATCATCCCATCCTTACCCTTCAAGAACCAAAGTAAAAGTCAGGCAAATGGCCTATTTTCATCTCTTGACACTAGAAACAAAAGCATGCACATTCATACTCATAGATTCCATCAAACACAATAAGTGCATTCAAGTTTAAATCATTACACACAGCAAAATGATGCAATATCAATACATAACAAGAACACAAGTCGTTTTGCAAAATTGAAACTAAAATTACACGCATACTACTACCAACAACACAAAACAAAAGGCACTAGAAAACTCCATTTTTTCTCTTTAAAACCCAAACCTTTTCACTCACAAAATCAATATCAAGCAAATTACAATGCAGTCGAGCTCAAACCTCCAGCATAAAATCAACAGGTTCAAACTTTGGATCATGACATACACACAAGAACATGAGCCGTTTCGCGAAATCAGAGACTAAACTTAAACGCATTCTACCAAAAACAAAACGCACTAGAAAACTCCATTTTCCCTCCAAAACAAAAACATTTTCACTCACAAAATGAAAATCAAAATCAAGCAAATTACAATGCAGTCGAGCTCCAAACTCCAGCACAAAATCAGCAAGTTAAAATTTTGAACCACGAAATACATACAAGCAGTAACTTTTCCCAAACCGCTCCAAAAACAAAGCTGCGAAATTCGAAATGCGAGAAAGCAAAAGGGAACAAATAGTCAAAATACAGAAAGGATTAAATTTTAAAAGGAGCGAATATCAGTACACTGAAAAGAGGAAAGTGAAACGAAAATAAACGGAGTTCGAGAAGTACTGTTTAGTGCTCAACTGCTTGCTTGTGTCAGTGTCAGTGTGTGAGTGAGTGCGTGAGTGTGTGTGAGAGAAAGATACGCTGCGCAGTGCAGTGTTTTTAAATGAGAGAAAAATGCGCAGTTTGTGTTTTGGCGCTTTGGGATGCGTTTTCGAATTTGGGGGAGCGTTGAACGGTGTGGGCAAGGGGTGGACCTAAGAAGAATTCAAATTGAAGAATATACTCCTATAACAACCAGGTTGTTGATTATTGTAATCTCTTCCTTTCTTTAACAATGACACACCTTTTAATTAATGTTTCTTTTAGTGATACATGCTAGTTATGGCAAGTTTAAGATTTTTACATCCACTCATTTTACTTTTTTTTTCCAATTCAATTTCATCAACTCATTTACCATCTCATAAATTCTACATCCAAAATAATGTGACATTGTTAAAGAAACGGAGGGAGCGGGGTCATTGTGAAGTTTTTGAACAAAATTTTTTGAATTAAACGGACATCAACAGTTTTGTTTTTATTTATTTATTTGTGTGCTAGTTGAATTTTTTGAATTTTTAAAATAATCACTAGATAATGCCCATGTCGGTACACGAATTTAAGAACGAAAATAATTAATATAGTATAATTTATAACCTTAAAAACTAAGTAAAATTTTATTATATTAATATGAGAATGGTAAACATTGATGTAGAATAAATTTATATAAATATTATTTTATATTTATTTTATTAAAATTAAAAAATTAACTCAAATTTTGCTGATATATAATAATTAATTATTTGTATATTTAAACGAAAATAATATATATGTATTTTATATTGAAAATGTTAACAATTGTATAGAAAAACTTTGTGTTGTAAAGAACATGGTGACAAAAATATGAAATATGTTGTTGATGAATCAATAATTGTTAAATTATATTTGATAAATTATGTGTATATTAAAAGAAAATAAAAATACTCTTAGTTATAAATAGAGGTATAGCATATAACATATAAAAAATGCTAAATCTAATTTTAAAAATATGATAGTTAACCGTAAAAGTTTAGAGTAAAATTTAAGTTATGTACAACGTATAAGTAAAATAAATGAAAAAATTGTTAAATTTTTTTGAACAATTCATTTAAAAAGGATAAATAGTTGTTAGCATCCAGGGTTAAAAAGGAATTACTATGTATGACAATAAAAATGATCTGAATTGTTTTTAGAATTAAATCACCTCTCAACTTCAAGAATATTGATGAAAATTTGTTATAAATAAATTTTACTTTAAAATCATAATAAGGTATGGAAACTTTAAGAATTATATAATTCTAATCTTGCAATAATCATTTTTTAAAACCATAAAAATTAAAAAAATATATATATAAATATTATTATTATATGTTAATGACATAAATGCTTATTATTATCTTATTAAACATAAAATTAAATAATTTATTTTAAAATAATTGAAATTTAAAATCCCAACTAATTTTTTTGAGTTATAGCAAGCAATTCCTTTACTTTTAAATTTTTTTAAAAAAATTCTTTATTCACTTTTAACTCAAATAATTTTATTTTTTATTTAAAATGTTATTACCCTTTAAAAAATATTGTAGCTATTTTTAAAATGTTATTGACCTTTAGATAATTTTATTTTTTATTTGAAATATTATTGACATTTTAATATACTGTTGTTACTTTCGATTAATTATCATCTAAATTATTAGTATGAGGTTTTTTTTAAAAAAAAAGTTTGGAAAATATTTTTCAATAATCCATATAGGACTATCATATGTATAATCATTAATATGAGATTATCATATGCATAGTTTGGGAAGTATTATCATTAGTATGCAAAATATACTCCATATATAGGACTATCATAGTTCCCTAACTTATATAAAAAGTTTGAGAAATGTTGAACAAATATGATATAGGACTTTCATATGTATTATCATTGAAATATACTCCACATAGGATACTTCATATTTCCCAAACATTTCCCAAAATTTTGGTTGTTCAATACTTCACTTAGGACTGTCATATTTTGAAAATATACTTTTTCAAAACTACATTGGAGTAATATATATTTGCATATTAGGCCTGTGTATTTTTTAATATTATGAAACTTTATTTTATGGTAATAAGGTTATGTTCTCGAGAGCTTGTACTTCAATTAAATTTAGTTCAATTCTATTCGATTCAGTTTGAGTCACCTTTCTAACTACATTTATTGTGAAACTATTCTTGCTATAGTACAACGATTATCGTTCAATTCATGTGTTAACAGTACTTATCATATGGTTCTTGGCACATTGGACTTTTAAACAAATATGAATAAATGTGTATCGGACACATGAGTTTAGAAGAAAAAAAGTTCACACAATCAAATAACACAAAAGCACAAAAGTTAAGAAATATTTAGTGAGTAGGCTTTTTTCAATTATATTATATAAAGGTAACCGGGAATGACTCATTCCGATTAGTTTACAATAAATATTACCATTAGAAAGAAATAAATGTCGCCTAACTATCCCTAATTATTTCAAAAGATAAAAGTTTCCTTTCACCAGTTTTCGTGACTAAAATCACAGCTAAACGTGGTTCTGGATACACATAGCTAATTGCAATAAGACTCAGTCTATATTTGTGCCCGTGATGTCCAAGATCTTGAACATCAGCCTTAAAAACATGATCAAACTCTAAATTCCCTCCTTCTTTTCTGTATTCCTCGATCGCCCACTGCCCGAGTTCCTTCACCTTTGGATCTTTAGGGTCTAGTACACGTTGACCGCTAGCTTCATCAGCCCGATGATCAGCTATGGAGACATTGAAAAGTAAAAGGGAAATTGCTAGGGCTAGGAGTAGAATATGAGAACTTGCCATTTTATCGGAAAAGTATTGGGGAAAGACGAGAGAGAATTGTGGTTTACTTTCGTATGATTGTTGCAACATTTATAGGGTTTGCAAATGCTTATGTTGAGAAAAATTGCAACCTTTTGAATGCAGTACTAAAATCTACCTTTACATATAAGAAAATGATACTGAAAGATCAAATCATCCCGATACATTCCCACAATTAATATTGGTTACTCCATTAGTGTCGTTTACTTGATCAACCATGGTAATAAGTTAATGGGTCAAAGATATGACATTGTTTTTCTTGATCTTCATTAAATTTTGATCACTAATATAAGATAATACTCCCTCTGGTTTCTTAACATTGGCTCCTACTTTTGGGCACTCTTTTTAACAAAGAGTGAAATGAATGGTGAGAATTGCATTGAAAATACAAAAGGTAAATTGAATGGATGAAACAATCTAGGATTTGCCAAATATGGAAAGGAGCCAATATAAAAAAAACCAACCTAAAATGGAAAGGAGTATAATGTTAAAAAAGCAAAGGGAGTATTAAACTTCACACTCTCAACCTTTTCTTCACCTTCAATACTAAAGTATTGAACAACTTATAATAGCCTCTTATGTAACTTAGTTATATAGGTTGAAAAAATAGCAACAAACAATCACCTGTCGAATCAGAAAAGGTAGACACCTAATTAAATGACCAATTCAACTAACTAGTATTAAATATTCCACTCCCTCTGTTTTGTTATTTATGACACACTTACATAATTTGGATGTTTTCTTTTAAATGACATACTTTCCATTTTTGTCAAGATTCCTTCAATTCCATCCACTCATTCTACTTTTT
>JAULKK010000001.1:14912320-14938035 GCA_032355705.1 Rubia peregrina | reverse complement strand
CAGTGGACATGTTATACCGTCGGACCGGGGGGGCGGACCCCCAGGCCAGGGTGCGCTCCACCCCCGTGGACCCCCTGACTCGCTGACCGGGCAGCGAGATCCCCGTACCAACCTGTCGAAGCGGCTAATACGTATTCAAGGCATATCAACAAGGGAGTAAGACTTATAGTGCATAATCCCAATCCCAATCAAAATCAACATATAACTTATGTTACATAGGCATTACATCACATAATAACCACAGATTAATTACATCCCTGTAAAGCCTATTATTGGAAAACTCACATCAACAGGAGGTGCCCTATCCCTAAAATGAAGCTAATAGGGTTTCAGAAAAAAACGTGCAGGAGGTGGAGGGCCCCTATAATAAGCAGTAACAGTGGCAGGGAAAAACATTTGTCGCATTCCTTCAGCCTTGATGATGGGGAAAATGATTCCTGATGCACTCAATATCAATCTGACCCCGATCCACAAACGCTTAGGTGAAGGAAACGGAAGCAACAAACGACCAACTCCATACATCGCAACGCCGAAGAAATGGTAAACTAAGCTCAATGGCCGAGGATTCAAACCAGAAAGCAAAGATACCGGTCCATCTGAGAACACACCTCCCAGACTCAGATAGTCGAAGCATGCTTGGCGCATTTCGTTTCTCGCTTGATCCGCAGAGCAACGGAAAACCTCATACAGTGCACCTGCCAATGTGTTGATCGTGGATGCCACCGGCTTCCGCAAGGTGTAAAATGACTCCAAGTATTTACAGAGTGTAGTCGCGTGGTGGAAATCGCTAAGCGGCCTTAGAAGATCGCGAAGCACGACGATATCAGACAGAGCAACCGTCATTCCCCCGCCGGTTAAGGGGTGCCTCATGTTGAACGCATCTCCCATGAGCAAAGCCCCTGGAGTTGGATGAGGAGCTGCTGGCATGCTTTTGTTGGGCATTGTTTTGATGTTTTTTCGCTTTTCGACTGCGTTAATGAATGCCTCACGCAATTCGGGAGGGAGCTGTGGAGCCACATTGGTGATCAAGTGTTTCTCCATTTCGCCATTCGAAATAGAGGGCACCTTCTCACCAGGTACATCAACAAGGCATCTGATCTCAGTACTGCTGATTGGATAGAATAGTACAGGTGACGGGTCGGCTAGGACAACATGACCATGATTCGCGAACGGGAGGTTACAGTTCTCCAATACCAAACCAACGAAGCACGAAATCACGTCTACCTTCGGATCACAAAGAGAGCGTCGCAGGTTTGAAAAGCAACCGTCACAAACCACCGTCAGAGGCGCATAAGCACATGACGTCTCTTCACCACATTTGGTTCTGTACTGCACACCTCTTACAGTCCCCTTTTGCTCGAGAAGAGAAGTCACGGTTCCTTGCACCAACTGGACGTTAGGTAGCGATGCAGCTTTCTCGCGCAGCCGTTGTATGAACCGGCCATTGTGAAAGCTTCTTCCGGCGACATCAGAAGGATAGCCCGCCAAAGGATATGATAGCCGAGTCCTTTTACCATCCTTGAAGAGAGCATAGCCGAAGACTCGCTGAGCATCGATTCCCTCCATGCAGCTTTCGAGCCCTAATTCGATCAATTTGAGGTAGCCGCCGGGTTGAAGGAGCTCTCCAACTATGCGGTCTGGCTCCGTCAAGTCCCTTTCAATCACTAGCACCCGGCGTCCATCCTTTCCGAGAGCGTAAGCGAGAGCTGCACCAGAAACGCCTGCACCAACGATGATGACGTCAACATCATTGCTGCATTTGTTGTCATCAATATTGTTGGTCGGAGTCTCGTCTCCCTCTTGTGCTCTCCGCTTTCCAGTTGTGGCGAAAATACCATTAACAGCCAGAAACCCTAGGGCCACCGACAAAACAATCCCCCACAGCTGCTGGTGATCCATCGTTTCTTGCCACTATATCGGAGAAATCAAACGATGAGAAGATTATCAATATGTATAATTGTAACATTTACAATTTTATATGTGCCATAATTGTAACATATTGAAATTAGTACATTAATTTTCAACAGAATAATTTCTTGTTGGGATAACCAAGTAGCCAGGCGTCCTTCCTTGACGAGAGCGTAAGCGAGAGCTGCACCAACTATGATGCCGCCGGCCAGTTCGTCATTGTTGTTGTTGGTGGTGGTCGGAGTCTTAGCGGCTCTCCGGCGGCCGGTTCTGGCAAAAATACCATTCACAGCCAGCATACCTAGGGCCACCGCCAAGAGAGTCTCCCACAGCTGCTGCTGATCCATCGTTTCTAGCCAATGTGCATGTCCGAGAAATCAGAAAATAAGAAGATTATTCTTATATAAGTGTAAATACACCATTACTTCGTTCATTTATATTTTTATATTGGAAGTTTCAAAATAGGTGGCATGTCATAAGAATAAGGTTATGGACAAATTATTTTATTTTTAACATAAAAATTGTATCTTTTTAAAATTTTACTATTGTACTTTATAAATTAAAACATATAATAAGGTGTGTTTGAATGTGAAAATATAAGAAATATTATATAAAAGTATAATACTCCTTCAGTCCCAAGATTATTGATCTACTTTCTATTTCCGCCCGTCTCACAAGAAATGACGCACTTTTAAAATGACAAAGAATATGATATTAAATTTCCACAAGTTCCTCTTTAATTTTAACAATGTTAAGACTGAATCCACTTCTTTCCCAAAATATCCTACTTTTCCTCAATTATTTCATGTCACAAAACTTACATAAAACTTTGGTTCAAAAGTAATTAAGCCAATAATTTTGGGAGGGAGGAAGTAATTAACTTGAATATATTTTATTTAAATTTAAAATTTTGGTCTTTAATTTAACAAGTATAAATGAAAAACTATAATAAATTGTACATAATTTAAGGAGAAGTTCTCATATATATACGTGCCACGCTTCTAACACTTTTTAAAAATTATAATAACGCTTATATATAACTTAATTAGTATACCACAGTCAACGAAATAATTTGTTGTTGGGATGACCAAGAACTCAAGAAGTCTCCTGCCTTTCTGTCGCATTTCACGTTGGAAAAATTTCTTCTTGTGACGACCTACGATAGGTTTCTTATATATTCTCGTAACACTTTTTAAGTATTAGATTAACAGTAAATGGTATAATTTCAGGCTGGGATGACCGTGACTTTGATTGAATAAATTTAAGTACTTTTGATAGATCATAAAGTTTTGATTTATTGTTTTAAATCGCATAATCCTGTGGTTAATTTATAATTACTATAATGAATAGAGTAATTTGATGTTTGTTTTCATTTAGAGAGTGTCACTTGAAAGACGGTTCTTCCATAAATTATAGAATGACCAAGGTTTAAAATGAAAATTAGAAGAAATGAAGATAAAATTTTTGAGTTGCATTAATCGGGTCATAAAATTATAACTACTCCATGTTGCATAATAAAATTTTAATAATGCAACTTATAAAACCTTTTAATTTCTATGGTTCTAATTAAACCCCGTCTTTCTATAAACTTATGAAAATACTGTCTTTTCCAAAAAAAATCCTTCCATTTATTGCAATGAAATTCACATAATTTTTTAAAGCTTATAAAATATGTCTTCAAATATATGTAGTTGTGAGAGTTATAATCCCACATTGGTGGTTGTCAGTCAAATAACTCAACATATAAGATTATGGTTATCTCTACATAGTACCAATTGGTTTTATGATAGGAGCCCATGATTCTAATATGGTATCAGAGCCCAAAGTTGGCCCGTCACCCATTTCTAACCACGTTTGCGCAATGATTCATACCGCTGCACGTGAGGGGGCGTGTTAGAGTTATAATCTCACATTGGTGGTTGTCAGTAAATAACTCAATATATAAGATTATGGGTTATCCCTACATAGTACCAATTAGTTTTATGATAGGAGCCCATGATTCTAATAGTAGTTATAATTTCCCCTTAAAAGTTATAAAGATGGGGTTTGACATGATATGATTGGTATAATAGTTAGACAATATAATACGAGATGCTATCTTAATAAAAATATTTTATTTATATAAAAATAATCATTATTTATGTGGCGTTTTCCACTAATGATTACTTTTAGGTCTTAGAAAATTCTGCAAATACTAGAGGAAAAAGTCTTTACTCTTGCCTAACTAATTAACAGTTCTTATGAGAAAAACGCGAACGAAAGCTCTGTAAACCTTTTTTTTTGGGAAAAAGGTAAAACAAAATGAACATTACACTGGGAACCTGGGGTTCATGATTATCCATCTTGCATATGTACTCTTAGACAGTGCCGTCCCTGAGCATAAGCCAGAAGTGCGACCGTTTAGTAGAAACCTTGTGCAACAAGCTTGGCTTTATGAAGCCTAACAGTGCCATCCGGTCGATACTTGGGTCGATAAACACATTTGGAGCCAACAATGTTGGCGTCCGAAGGTCGAGGCACCAGATCCCAAGTGTGCTGGCCACAAAGAGCTGTCATCTCGTCATCCATGGCAAACACCAAAGCTGGATCCTGAAGGGCACTGCGATAATCCGTGGGCTCAGACTGAGCAAGTAGCACAACAATAAGACCATGAGCGACAATGTCAGAATAATCCCTACGTTGAATAGCATAAGTAGCCGACCTAGTAGCCATTTGATGGGTACGAGGCAGAGGGGGTGGAGTCAGCTGAAGCAGTCGGAGATGAACTGGCCGAAGTGGTCAGAGGCTGAGCATCGAGGTTAGCCGGGGTGAGACAGGCGCCACTGGCCGAGGAGCATGATCTGGATCAGTGGCACAAATAAAGTAGGGTGCTCGAGCAGGTGCGGCTAAAATAGGCAAAAGAGGTGCTAAAGCTCCATCAAGATCAAGGAATGCTGAGACACCCAGAGTCGACAAAGGGGAGCTAGGAGCTGAAACAGTTGATGCAATAAATGGAAAATGCGCCTCGTCGAATCGAGCATGGCGAATGATATAAACCTTGCCTGTAGAAGAATTAGGGCACCGAAAACCTTTATACTGTGAACTGTAGCAAATAAACACACACGGAATACTGCGGGAAGACAATTTGTGATCGGCAATGGGGCAAAAGAAGGGGAAGACCCTACAACCAAAACCATGAAAATTGGTGTATATGGGAACCCGACCATTTATAACTTCCTATGGTGATCGTCCACCAAGAATGGGAGTGGACAACCGATTTATGGTATAAGTGGCTGCAACAAAGGCATCAGGCCACTGGGAGAGAGAGACATGAGAATGGTATAACATAGACAAGCTCATCTTAGCAATGTGACGGTGCTTGCGCTGAACCCGACCGTTCTGCTCAGTAGTATGCAGATCAGAAATCTGATGGTGAATCTCCTTTGCCTGAAAGTGAGAGCGTAAGCGACCATTTATGAATTTAGCCCCCTCTCCCATTCACTCTGAAACACCTTAATGGTAGAAGAGAACTGGTTGTCCACAAAAGCCTCAAACTGGTGATAAACATTTCAAAAATCAAATAAGCGGTGCAGTGGGTAAAACCACGAGAATCGAGAATGTTGATCGAGAAAACTAGCATAGTAGGAGAAACCATCAACAGATAAAATAGGAGAGAGTTCCCATAAATCACAATGAACTAGATCTAGTACCCTAAAAACATTTGTATCATTTGTACGACAAGATATACACTTCCCTTTAAACTTTTCACACACATCACAAAGGGTAGATTTTAGTAAAACTGATGAGACGGATAAAAATCCAGAATCTCGCAAAGCAGATTTAACGGAATGCGGAATATGACCAAATCTAGAATGCTTAGATTTTAAAAGATGCACACAACTTACTTTATTCCATAGTAGAAAGTAAAGCAGACGCACCATAGTCTAAAACAAAAAGACTATCTTCAATATGACCATGACCCAAGGTTTCCCTAGTGATTTATGTCGAATAATAAAAGAGTGATCATCAAAGAGAACAACACAGCTTAAATCCCGAGTTAACTTGCAAATCGAAAGCAAATTTTTATGATGTCAGACACAATAAGCACATCATGCAGGGATAAAGATTTTGACATCTGAGTATCACCAATATGAGTAGTAGGCAGTTGAGAACCATCACCAACAATGATAAGGCCATGACCATTATAAGGTGTCACAAAATCAACAACACTGGGAGACGATGTCATATGTTTAGAGGTGCCAAAATCGACAAACCATTTTGAGCCCCAATGTTTATCACTAGCAAAATGGCCCATACTGCAAATCATAGGAAAACCAATCTGTAGAAAAGTGCAATCAATCACTAAAACTAAAGAAAAGTGACCCGTCATGCCCGAGTTTATGTGACTTAATTGCCATGCCCGTTTTGATGAGTTCTGCTTTCCATTTACCTCCTCATCTGCCTCGGCGAATGGTTCACCATTTTTGACATTGGATATCTTCACTTTCATTGACTCTGAGATGGATTTCTCGCTAGGGCCGACTCCTTCATCTCATGTTCTCTCCCCGCTGTCAGATATGCTCATCTGATTAAGTTTCTTTGGTGGTCACTTCTTTATCTATAGTCCGATTTGACCTCCGGTTATTTCTCAACATTTCACTCATCCTGACTCATCGATTGCTTCATCTTCTACTGGTTCCGTGCCTTCACAACCTTTATGGACCCATCCGATGATGACTCGATCTACCACATGGGCTATTCATCGACATGATTACTCAGATCTTGCTGAACATGGTTTTCTTGCTGCATTACTCTCTCAAAAAGACCCTACAGACTATCGTTCAGCTCTTCATGATCCTTCTTGGGTAGCAGCTATAGATGGGGAGATTGATGCTCTTCGGAGTCAGCATACTTAGGAGTTAGTTCCACGCCCTTTGGATGTAAACATTGTTGGCTTCAATTGGGTGTATCGTCTCAAGTCTCGTTCTAATGACAACATTGACCGTTATAAAGCTCTTCTGGTTGCATAGGGGTTCTCTTAGATTCCAGGATTTGATTTTGACCACACCTTCAGTCAAAGCCTCAACAGTTCGAACGGTTCTTTCCATTGCTACAATGCGTTCTAGGCCAGTTTGTCGGTTAGATGTTAAGAATATCTTTCTTAATAGTGCTCTTGACTCTCTGGTGTATATGGCTCAGCTTATCGATTACAAGGATCCACTTCGCCCAGATCATTTTTGTCACCTGCACAAGGCCATTTATGGTCTCAAGCAAGCCCCTCGAGTTTGGTTCAAGCTATTTAGCCCTTACTTGGCTCGACTTGGTTTTCAGTGCAGTACTGCTGACACCTCCTTGTCTGTTCTCTCTCGTAGGACATCTTTGCTCTATCTCTTTGTCTACGTCGATGATATTATTCTCACAAGGAATGACTCCACTCTTCTCCAGCAGTTTATCACTCGAACTCACCAAAAAATTTCTATCAAGGACTTGGGTGCTCTTCACTATTTCATTGACCTTGAAGTTACGCCAACTGCCTCTGGTCTTCTTTTAGGTGAGGAAAAATATGCTCGTGACATTCTGACTCGTGATGGGATGTCGGATGTTACCCCTGTTTCCACTCTTTTTCTGGAAAACACCAAGCTCCTCAGTAACACCAATTCTCAGTTTTCGAACTCAACACTTTATCACTCCTTGGTTAGTGCTTTTCAGTACTTGACCATTACACATCCGAATTTGGCTTTTGTGGTTAACTCCGTCACTCAGTTCCTCCAGGACCCGAGGGATGATCATTTTTCCTGCAACTACTCAGATTCTTCACTATGTCTGTGGCATTATTCACTTTGGTCTCACCTTCCGCGCTGCTAGTTATCCCGAGGTGTTGAGTTATTCGGATGCTGATTGGGCTCGTTGCATCGAGACTCGTCACTCTACTTATGGATATGCTGTTTTTCTTGGCAACAATCTCGTTTCGTGGAGCGCCAAGAAATAGCCCATTTTTCTAGATATAATACAGAGTCTGAGTATCGAGCCTTTGTAAATACTACTTCTGAGGTTGTTTGGTTATCTCATTTACTGCGTGATCTTCGGTTTTCTTTCTCTGGGGCTCCACCGTTGCTATGTGACTACAACAGTGCTATTTTCTTAGCCCATATGCCAGTTGTTCACAAGCGGGCCAAGCACATTGTT
This sequence comes from Rubia peregrina, assembly GCA_032355705.1. Lineage (NCBI taxonomy): Eukaryota > Viridiplantae > Streptophyta > Magnoliopsida > Gentianales > Rubiaceae > Rubia > Rubia peregrina. The sequence continues at coordinate 14,929,962 of JAULKK010000001.1, read as the reverse complement.
ATTGACTATCACTTTGTTAATGTCGCCCACGTTCCCACTATGCTCCAGATTGTGGATACCTTCACCAAGGGTCTTTCCTGTCCTTTGTTTGAGTTCACTGGATCCAACCTTTGTGTCTCTGAGCTTCCGACGCTTCGCTTGAAGGGGTGTTAGATTAAGTCAAATAGAAGATTAGTATTAGAGTTTATATTGACTTACAACTTTTTTTTTATATATATTCCTCTATATATTTTCATCACTCTGTAATAATATACATTATGGGAATTATTCTCTTTAACACCTAGAACCAGAACATAAAAGGGTCTAAAAGATATACTACTATCTCAGTCAAATCCACACACTCACGCGTTTGAACACAAATTTCAATTAGTATATAGGTACCAATATCATCATGCGATATATTGTTAGATTCTTTGCATGATGTATTTTCTAAAATTATTGATGGTCAAATATGACCTGAGAAATTTGACCAAAAGGTGTGCAAATTCGATAGGGAAGGAAGGGGTATCTTTATTAATATTTGTACTACTAAACTTTTAAAATATTACAATGCTTGTCACTATTGGGAAATATCTTCAATAGGCACTGATTTGTATGTACCCGTTTTTTTAAAATCGCTGGTGGGATGTAACTTAGCATCGTATAATGATTTTTTTTTTTTTGGCATGCTACCAGTGCTAGAAAGACAAAATTGCACCAATTTTCAGAGGGCCCGGTGCTAAAATATATTTCCAGTGAGAATTTTATAAAAATGAACACTGGTTACTGGGTTCGAAAACATTAACTGGTGAATATAACAGTTGACAAAACATGGAACATAGTTGTGTGGTTGATCTCTAGCTAGTAGTGGTTTTTGTACCGGATACTGTTATCCAGTGCTAACGTAACACCTCTTTGTAATATCTGGTGATACGCTGCTACTAGAGAAAGACCTGAATCTTACTAGGCACTGCGCTATGTAGCACCGATTATTGTAATTTAAACAGACACTAGTGGATAAGGCTTGATTAAAGGTACCATTAGAAGGAAATTTCCGAGGAACTGCCTTTAATGAGGAGTGAAAGATGTTTCGAGTTTGGAACTTTTGCCCTCCGCCGCTGCAGATCTGTCTTCCACCGCGCCTTGGAGCCCATCAGGCTGCTTGGTCGGAGTCTGCCAAAGCGCAGCTGGATTGCAATCCACCAATGATGTTGCTTCAGTTAGCCTTTTGCTTGCTTGGGCTTCCCTAGGCTTGGGTTTCAGATCCAACTTTTCTTCGGGCTTCCGGCAACTTTTTTTAAAGGCCCAGAAATAGGTTTCGAATTGGAAACCTATTTTAGAACCCAAAAGAAGGCAGTTTTGGAACTGCCTTTGATCAATTTTGATCAAAGGCAGAAAAAGAGAAGGTGGTTCTAAGGTGCCTTCTCTAATTCGGTATAACCGCCTTTAATCACTAATTTCTCCACTAGTCCGATGCTAGGTGCGCATTTACTACTTACCTATCCACTTCTTTTGCGGGTAGAAACTTGGGGGAAAAATTGGTCTGGATGCATTAGTGACTTTTGGTATATGAAAAAGGCATTGAATACACAGTAGACAATAAAAGGAGACCGACCTTATATTATGATAGATTGCATATATGTTAATTTGTGAAATTTATTTTCTTGGCTGTAATATGAAAATGATTGGCTAATGATATGCATGGAATTGATCCATGTTGAATTAGTTTTGTTTATAAAGGTATGTATGAAATTGTTGTGATTGTGATTTTGTACACTAGAAAAAAGAAACGCTTATTAGGACACTTGTCACCGCAGGAACCCCCTTTGGCGGGACAAGGGCACCAGTATTTCGTCGCCCCATTATACCGGTGCCTAAATATGATGGAATTGAAATGTAGTTACAAAGGAACTAGTATATAAAATCGGTGCTGAAGAAGATACATAGCACCGATTTTATATACCGGTGCAAATAATGTTAAGCGGTGTTGAATTCTCATGAAGGGCAGTGGTTTTCCAGATGCTAAATCATGATATATAGCACCAATTCATAAAACTAGTGCCAATAATAAGTAAGCGGTGGTAATACCAAACATTCAGCACCGGTTCACACATACCGATGCTATGTGTAGTATGGTACATGGTGCCAATTTTATTAGCACCGGTACTGGTTCAAAGGCAGTACTCAGGATTTGAATTATCAAATATTTCCAACACCGGTAATGTAGCCGGTGTTTGTTTTTAGGGCTTTGTAAATTTTACAACACCGATATGTGATTCGGAAAACTGCTGTTGGTTTTGATTTTTCATCTGCAATGCCCTATATGAATTTATCCCTGCCCGTTCGAATCGAAACTCGGGTAAATACAACAGAAAATAATACCAAAAACCAGCCAACAAGATATAATCTACTAACTAACTTAATACTAAGAAAGAACAAGGCAATAATGTATCAACTAAAGATGTCCGGAAAAAAATTCTTCCACAAAGCAAACTATAGGAAAACTGTAAATATCTTTGACATCCGTTTTCTACACTGCAGTATACTCATCAAGTTCCATGGAAGCCTTGCAATCTTTGGAATACTCGTCCAACTAAACCTGACACCATTTATCGGGTACAACTGTTATCTCATTGGCATTATATGCACTTTGCTTTTGGGGAAATAGCTGTTGCGTTTAGAACAACCAAATAATTAATTACGTGAAAATATTTACTAAGTAAGAATTAAAAATGTTGAATTTACAATCTGTCGACCTACCTCAAGGATATCTGTAGAGGTAGTCTTCGTCACAAGCACTTCCATGTATTGGAGGATGTAGTATCCACATTCCCAAGACTCAAATGAGTTCAGTATTGCACATGAAAAAATCGAGTTACACATAATTTTATTGAATAAAGGTGGGAATGAATGGACTGTTGGAGTGAATGACTTACATCGATGTTTGTGATTTTCCATGTGTAATCTGGAGGTGGGTTCATCTTCATCTTTTGTCTTTGATAATCGCATGAAATCCTGGTAATCATCACGAACTTTTAATGGTTAGGAAAATCTCATTTTTAAATGTTAAAATAAGTACGAAGAAAGGAATGAATGTACCTAGCAATGATTTTGTTTTCACTGATGTATTTTGGTTTGAATCCTCTATTCAGCAAGTCAAGGGTAATAACTTCCTCTGTACTAGGACGGATGAGAATTAAGTACCAATGATCGTAGCGTTGAAAAGAAAATAGCACATGATTGAATTAGTTAGGTGTGTACAATTTTCTGTAATTGACTGAAATTGTAAAGTGACACTTGCATTTTAAAGGATGGAACCACATAAATCGCGACATTAGTAGTGAGCATGGCTTCCAGAATGGCTTTAGCAAGACCCTCGACTTCTACATCCTAGATTTCTAAGACATAGCCTCCCGTACTACACAGAACAAACTGGATGCAGCCATTAATGGTTTTGAAGATTTGGTCTTAGAGGTGCCTTGAAAAATAGCTTTAGTTAATATACTGTAAAAATTAGTGTATAAATAAAATAAATTAATGTGAAAAGGTAAACCTTACCCCATTCAAACATTTATCATCAAGTTCGATAGCCAAGCCATTCCTCTGATGTTTCCAAGCTTGTTCCTGAACTCCACCAAGCAATCGATAAATAATGCAGCACTATTTGGCTTGGCGAAAGTCGATACTCTGGAAACAAAACCATCTTTTCAAACTCTTTCATAAATAATGAAATATAGTTTAAATTATGGTTGTTATCGAGATGTACCAATTTCAGAGGCCTCTCATTCATAAATTCTCACTTCAAGAGACGGTAGGAGCTTGTTGATCCAGATTGCCTAAGGGTTTCTAGCTGCAAAGGAAAGTAATTTCATTTGAAAGATTAATAATTAAAAATTAGACATGTAAAAGTTGTAGCTTTTGGTTGATTTTATCACCTCATTATCGCGGCAATTGATGAAATACAAATCTTCTGCCTGGGGTGTGTTGCCTTCAATGTCCTCGGCCAGCATATCATCTTCGAAGGAGACCAACGTTATCGAACAATCCACCACACTCCCCAAAACTTCTCCCGTGTCATAGAAATTATGGTTGATAGACAGTAATCCAGCCCTTTGATGGTATATTGGCTCGCAAATGCAGACATGAGCCAATGGACCCTTTGACTTCTCGACACGCCTAGACTTTTAGAGTCTTTCTTTAGCAAACCTCTGCCTCTCTCCCTAAAGTTCCTTAACGTACAAGGCGACCAACTCAGTATCCTATTACGAATGGTGATAATGAGTTAGTCTAAAATAGCTAATGATTCGATAAATGGAAAAAAATCCAAACAGTGCCAACAATTGAGCTGTAAATGAACATTTACCTCTTCATCATCTCCTCCGTCGCCAAGGGGTCTTGGCCTAAGCCGCTAAGACCAGTGGAAACACCTCCAAAAATTGCATTCTCAATGAAGATCTTCGGCTCTTCTAGGCTTTTTGGTGTATTTACTCCCCCAGCTAAACGTATGCCCTTGACCAACTGCTCGAGGTAGGAGACTATCGCTTTTACGACCGGCTACTGAGCGGAAGGTTTCTTGGACTCCTTTTTCTGGGAAGAGGAGCTATTGGCACACTTGCTTCTTGCTATTCTTGGGATAGAAAGTGATGTTGGCAGTCGGGATTCGGTACCTCTGTACCGACCCGGGTGGTCCCTCTTCCCGATGGCTCTGGTCAAGATGTCCTCGCTCAGACCCAACTATAGGGTTCCCTTCTCATTTTCTTCATTCATCCTCAACACCAGGTTATATTATTGTGTTAATAGTAATTTATATCAATCTACATAAATATGAACATATAAATGTTTTGGATACTTAGGATAGTGTCCACTATGGCCTTGACTTCTTTGGTTGCATATTCCTTGTTCTTTTTCTTGTTCGACCCCAGGTAAACCAAGGATATATCGAGATTGAAATTCCTTGAACTTATCTCCTCCTCAATCTCTTCTTTTGTGTCTTATCCTTCTCCTTCTACTTTAGTTGATCTATCAGTTTCTTCTTTGTTGGCCGATTCTCCTTCGGACCAGTGTGGTGTGTGTACTTTTTTTCCTTTGAATGCTCGCTATTCTTCTCTTCTTTTTCTGAAAAATTGCAAAAAAGGTTAGTTATTAACACAATGAATTAGTTGCACCATATTTAAATATTATTTATGTTGCTATTTAAATTTTTTACTTACTATCATATCATTTGTCCTCTTGTGGTCCTCAAACTTCTTCTACTCTTCCTTTTCCATCCACCTGTACTTTTCCCATGACTTGTATTTTGGAACTTTACCATCGGCCAAATGCCAAATGTACTTGTTTGCCACCTTGGATTTCTAGTTACGATGTGTGTCGCCTCCCTTGCTTGTCCAAGTCTTCTTCAACTTGCTCCATTGCTTTTCAGTCAGTTTATTTTTGAATTTGAAACTTGTCTTCGATGGTATTGAAAAAATTAGACCGGTTAGGAACATGGAGAAGAATGGTGGTAGGTGTAATTAACTATTAGTCATTGATAAATTAAGTATTACGAAATATTTTTGTACCTTTATATCTCTTTACCCTTTTTCCATCACATCCTTCGGGACGTCCGAATAATGTATCTATGTACCAAATCAGACCCGCCATAGAAATGCATAATTGCAATACGTGGTCCATGTGCTCCAGTTTTTGAAATAAATTAGCTGACTCTCTACTTCCTCGAAGGCGATGGGGACAAGCTTCTTTTCCTTGTCTAACATGATCGACTGGCAAGTAGTCGTCCTTCATTTCCTACCCCAAGTGCCAATCTAAAACTTGTCAAACTGCTTCCCATTCTTCCCGCCTACTTTGGAGATGTCATCTTTACTCGGATTGCGTAGGGGGTTGTCCTCACTATCACCCTCGTGCTCTTTAGGAGTTTCATACGCGAGAGAACAACTAGCACCAACTTGGTCTTCCTCAAATTGAATTCTGAGGGGTACCACCGGTGAAACCTCCTCTTCTCCAACTTTGGAAGTCACTTCCTTATTCTCCACACTTTTTTGTTTGGCGGAGGGGCATCCCTTTGCCTCTTTCCGACCACCTTTTTGTTTTTGGGAGGCATCTACGTATGGAAGTTCAAAAACCATTCAGGATCACACAATCTACATTACACACTCCAACATCAAGACCATGAAAATCACAGTTCCAACAATCCAAAACTCCAACATCACAACAATTCCAATATCACAACATCCCAAAGTGAAAATCGCACTCCAACTTCGGACACCAACATCACAAAATTAACTTCTCACATTCAAACCATTCAATATCACACTTCCATTTCACACAATGACCATCACCCCCAACATAACACAATGAACATGATACTCCAACAACACACGAAGAACATGACACTATAACATCACAAAATAAAATTGAACACACCAACATCACATAATTAACAACCCTAAGAAACTTAATATCCAAAAACATTCATTCACACATTTCATCAAACACCTTAGTCTTCTAACAAATTCAACGAATAGGGTTTGTACAAGACATTGATTGAAAGGGTGTAGAAATACCTTTAAAGTTTCCAGAAAAAATCCCGGTGAAGGTGAGTTTGTCGATGAGAGGTTGAAAATTTTGGCCAGAAGATATGAAAACAAGGGTTTCTTGGAGTTCTTATAAGAAGTGGGAGTGATATGTTAGGCCAAAGGATATTGAATGGTGGAGAACGTGGAGATTTAATGGTGGAGAACATAGAGAAACCATTCGGAATAGTGGGGAAGAAGAAGAAAATGCGACTGTTATGCAAGGAAGATGATCGGTCCTTTTATATAAGCATACTCAGCATTGGTATGTAACCAGAACTATCGGTGCTGAAGTATTTTGAACCGGTGCCAATGTTTTATGAAGCAATTGCGTGAGGCTGCTTTGTTTTGTTTACCCGAGAGCAAAGTCAAATAATTTTGTCTAAGCACGGAGCACCGGTACATTATCCGGTGCTAGTTGTGTGTAAAGTAGTTGCGTGAGGCAGCCTTGTTTTTTTCTGCAACCTGAGAGTAACCATATGTAATTTATCCTAATTACAGAGCGTTGGTACATAAACCAGTGTTGTATCACCCGAAAACCGGTGCTGACTCTGTATAAAAGAGTTGCTTGAGGTTGCGTCCCTCTTTTTTTGGAAACCAGAGAGAAAACTCATAAAATATTTTAAAGTAAGGAGCACCGGTACCACAACCAATGCCCGTTGTGGAAATCTTGTGCCAAGAAAACCTTAAAGCAACTGCTTAATCCCATCATGGATTATATATCCTGCATCAGTATTAGATTCTGGTGCCTGAGAATGACAAACTGGTGCCTATATATAATTTTGGGCTTAAAATTTTTCTTCCCAACTAGAATTTGGCATGAAATAAAACTTCGTTTCAACACCGGTATTAGAATTGGTTCCAAATTGAAATTTCCTGCCCTGGAATAGACAAAAAAATTCATATTTTCAAACCCAAAAAATAATTAGCACGGGTACTTCAACTTACCTAACCTGTGATGGATTACATTTCTGCTATTTTGGAATATTTAATTAAAGTCCCTCTTTTAGGGGGGAAGTTTTGTCCATTGTTTTTACGTGAATTTGGACTGAAAAAATATTCAATTCAACATTCAATAGAGCTCGTGTTTCAAAATTGTGTCCGATGGATACTCAAAAATGCTCCGATCGAAACTTTGTTAAAATAACACTGTTGCCCAAAACTTAATTACACCTTCTTTTTTGTATCCAAATTACTTCATATTGTGTATTCTTGGGTTAATATATTGTTTGAAATAGAATTTCATGTTTTAAAATAATTTTGTAAAGCGCTAGTACATGCGCTGGAGTATCCTACTCTAGATAACTTAGAAGTTAGGAAGTCCAAACAGGAAGTTTTCTTGGTGAGTTTTTTCACCAAATGTGCAGCATTGTTTTATTCGATCTAGGAATTTACATAAGGGTCCCATAATGTATGATTGCATCCAATCCAAATTGAATTTGGACCTCCGAGTGATGTTTTTGCCTTTTGCACTTAGGTCCCTCTAAGAATTTTTGAACTGGTGAAACTCGAAATTGGCGATTCAATAGTGTAATTGAGTATTTTTTAAAATCCTAAATATGCAATCATGACTTCATTGGGTAAATGGAACATCCTCAAAACTGATCATAGAAAACAAGTGCAATATTTTCAAAGTTGCAGTATTGCCCAAAACTAAGTTTCACCCTAACCATTGAATTGAAAAACTTGATTCTTGTTATTCTATATTAAATAAATGAATTATATATAATAGAATTTTTTATAGTATAAATTTAGGGGCGGAAGTACATATCCTAGACTAAATTGTGAAAAAAGGTTTGGAAATATAAAGGGAAAATCATATTTCTTTACCACCATAAATTTAGATATTGGGTTGATGGACCGATGGCAAATGTTGGGTACAATTCCTCTCCAAGTATTAAAAATAGCAGCTGTGTGAGGCTTCTTTCAAATAATTATCCAGTTTTCTTTTCCTAACCCGAGAGCATGTTAGCAGAAAAAGTTCTAAGTACATAGAACCGGAAGAATAACTGGTGTTGGCAAAAACATAACTTGTTCCTATACGGCACGAAGTAGCTTCTTATGGAAGCTTAATCCCGAATTTCTGTGATGTATTTCTTACTACACAGTACTGGTACATATTCGCTACTAATTTTCACAATACTGGTGCTTAGAATGAGAGGAAGCAGCTGCCTATGGGTGCCTTGAATTATTGCTTATAACTCAAAAGGCAGCTGTTTATGGCTACCTTCAATGATTTTTAAAAATCCTTTTCCCAACCCGAGAGAAAATGTGGATAATTTTTCCTAAGTACATAGCACCGGTATGAAAAAACGGTGCCTTTTATGAAATATAGCACATCCTTTATTTTTCAGCATCGATTTTTTATTCACAATACCGGTGCAATTTTATTTCAATTTCGTTAAGCCAGGATTTATAACGAAGTTTAAAAAAGGGAAAGGAGGAACAATAAACCACGGACAAGGTTAACCCAAACACATATATTAATATCACTAATATAATTATATAGCATGCGCGAGTGGACGTAAAAGTATAACGATAATTACATTTATGGTCATAATATGCACCTATCTTTTCCTTTTCAATACAACATCACCCCCAACCATTTGAGCCCTCTCATCAACCCACAATCCATCACCCGTCTACCTACTAAACCTCCACCCACATTCTCTAAACTTAGAAATATGGGTGGGAACTCGGGATATTCTGTTCGGATGGGCCAATCAATATCATATTCGAAATAGAACTTCTTCCCATGCATGAAAACATGCCACTTCTCGTTGTTGGGATTCCAGACACAAAAAACCTGCCGTGCTTGGGCAACTAAGATGAACTTTTCATCCTCGAACCTAACCCGGTTAAGGTTTTCCAATGTGAAACGAATGGGTTTCTCCGTAAGCACCTCGGGTCCATTATCAACTCACTGGTACTTGAAAACCACAACTTTGAACTCAACACTGCCACGATAGGGTTTTTTTCTTTCTTTCCAGACTACCACATCGGTTCCGATTCAATGAAAAATCCAGTGTTCTGTGTCGTGCTCTTGTTGTCATTTTCAACCGTTGCAAAAGGGAATCCATTAATATCATAACCCATGTATCTTCTCACAGTGTTGTTTGGCCTTCTTTCAAAGGCATGGAGTTTACTAAGCATGCCGTCCACATTGTACAGATTATAAAGCCAATTCACGAATGTGGAAGAATGTTCTAGCTAATATTGTTTGAAGGCCAGTGTGGATATAGTGCTTTTAAATACGACATGTGCTCTTGAACATAGATTCCAATCTCGCAACCATTATGTAAAACATAAAGGTGAACTTTCATCAACTCAGCATAGAAGGGTGTATGAAGTGTACCTTTAGAATTTGCAACCTCATTCTTCCAACCAAAGTGCGTTTGTTCTGGTAATCCAACCAATTTCTTACTAACTAAGTTTGTGGTACAGTACTAAATAATCTCCTGGGTCACGTACCTTTGCACGATGCTCAAACCAGTCGGCTACGATTGTGAACATAACCTTTGAAAACACCCATGTGCAACTCGAAAGGGTACATCCAATGCATGCCAACAGAACCACATAGGCAAATTTCCGTAACCAAATGAATGGCTAGATGAACCATGATGTCAAAGAAGGATGACAGAAAGTACTTTTCCAACATACATGACACTAAAACCTCCTCTCAGTCCAACTCATCAAGCGCCTCCCTGCTTATATTCTTCTGACAGATGGAGTTGATGAAGAAACACTGTCGCATAATGCTAAATCACACATCCTCTTCCATAACACCACAGATGGCAATGGGTAACAATTGTTGCATGAGAATGTGACAATCATGGGATTTTAAGGCATTCACACGCAAATCATCATTCACAAAGCGACTAACATTAAGAGAGTATTCAGATGATACCCTTATCCCTTGGATACACTCGTAAACCGATCTCCTCTCATCCATTGATAGATTGTACGGGGCGGAGATGAGGTAAGTTCACTTACCTCACACCTCTGGGAATAGGTCGGACCACATTCCAAGCTCCAACAAATCCTTCCGCACATTCAAGCTGTCTTTTGTCTTCCATGGAATGTTAAGTAAGGTACCAATCAAACTCTCGTATGCATTACTCTCCATGTGCATTACATCCAAACAATGTCAAACCTCCAAATGCTCCCAGTAAAGTAAATCAATGAAAATTGACCTCTTCTTCCGCAATCCATCAGGCGCTATACCAACCTTCTTCACCTTCTTCCCAATAACAATATTCAGTTTCTTCACCTTGTTGTGTATGACAACCCACTTCACTGGTCTTTGTGCTTTCCTCGGCTCCTTCCCACCAACAAAATGAAATGTGTTATCACGCAACTTTTGTTTCATCGGGAGGAACTTTTGGTGACCCAAGTAAACTGTCCTGTGACCATTCTTCAGCTATTGGTAATCTTTGAATTATTCCCACGTTCACCACATAAGCCGAAAGATTTCTGTACGCTGGAAAATCATTTATGGTACCAAAAAACATTACCCTCATATTGAACACCAATCCCCTAGAAGCATTAAATGCATCAACACCTTCAGAGCATAGAACCTTGAAATATTCTATCGGAGGTTCCAAGTATGCATCAATGTCATTTTTGGGCTGTTTTGGCCCAGAAATCAACACAAATTTCCTCTTCATACAAAAATATAGTGGAAGGTTGTATATGGCCAACATTATTGGCCATGAACTATTCCTAGATGACATGTTTCCAAACGGGTTCATTCCATCAGTACACAAAACCATCTGCAAGTTCCTCGGCTCACTTGCAAAATCTGGATACCGCGTATCAACTCTCTTCCACTTATTGGCATCAGCTGGATGACAGATCACTTCGTCTTGTGGAGAACCCATTCCCATGTACCACATCATGTTCTTTTTATCATTGGCATTCTTGAACAACATCTTCAACCGGGGAATAATTGGAAGATACCATAGACAACCGAAGTTCTCCTTTTCTTGTAGCGTGATACATGGCATACATGGCATACCACCTCCTTCTATCATTCAACCCTGTACAAAACACAATTTTTTGGACAAATATGTATTTTGTATACTCCAATTCCATTGGACATAGAATCTTCTTCACTTCGTAGAGGTTGTCTGGCATTCTGTTACTGGTGGGAAGCTTCTCATTCAAGAACTTTAGCAACTTGTTCATGCTAGTGTCACTTCATGTACCAGGGCCTTTCATATTTCAAAAATTCATCTAACATGACATCACCGTATCCCGCCTTTTGTAACAGGGATACAATGACATGTCCTTCTCACCTAAGCAATTTAACAAAATATCGGGCCTCCCCCTAATTTCATCGAAAACCTCCTCACACATGTCATCTAAATTAAATTCCCCAAAACACTCTCCTCCACTACCTACAACCACCTCCGGCAGTGCCTTCTCACCATGAAACGTCTGAACCAAATAATCCTTTTCAAACCCTATCCTAACCAAATGAAGTTTCATGATGTCGCTATTACTAGCATGGTTATGATTCTTGCAACCACGGCATGGACATAACACTCACTTCTCACATCCAAATGCGTGCTCTGAAAAATCCTCCAAAAAATCAACATATTATTTACTCAACCAACTAACGTTGCAATACACATGCTTACGCCTCTCTATTGTACGCTTCATCTCTACAAATTAATGAATGTAGGACAATTATAGTTCAACACAATGACAATGGCTATGCGAGATTCTAAACATTCTAAATTAATTAGGCAAAACCTTACATACAACTCGGATCACAACATTCAAAACTTACCCAACATTTTCACATTCCTAAACAAGGTATTGAAGAAATAAAAAAATCTTCAAAGAAATTCACATTTCATCCATGAATGCAAGTACCATGAACATGATCAAACACACAAAATATATGCATACAAACAATTTCTAACATATTACATCATAATAACATGCTGAAAAATTTAAAACCTAACCTTTGTGGGTTTTCATTGGAGCATTTAATGTCAAAACCCTCTAAAAAACACAATTAATGACCTCTCTCCCAAAATCCCCCCTTTTACCCGCCCATGAATAGTGGTAGGTAAGCATTAAATACTCTTTCAGCACTGGTATATTGGCTGCAGACCAGTGCTAGAATATTTCCCCCCAAAAAATACGCGCCAAAATGACTATTTAGTCACTTTCATCAGCGGTTTCATCTTCTTAACAAAACCGATTCTGAGAATATACATTTTTCCCATATCCACACGGGAACCATTTTCCAGGCACCAGTATTATGAAATTAGTGCTATAATTTTACATGGGCATCGACAATCTGCTTCATACCGGTGCTATTATTTTCCCTCAGTTTTATTTTGGCGCAAAAGATACTGTTGAGAACATGGAACCCATCCCAGTACCATTCCCCTGCACGCCCTTTGTTGGCACCAGTGCTAGTTCTTATGTATGGCACCTGGTTTAGGCACCCGTTACAAAATTCTAGTGCTGATATTCACCAATAGCACCGATTTTCTACAATTTGATCATAAAACTTGTGCCTTAAATATTTTTCGCACAAGTTTAAGTGCACCCCATGCAAAGTACCGGTGCCAAAGTACCAATTTTCCAGTAGTGTATATAGGGACGCTTTTATAAGAAGCGTGCTATCACATATATATTAGGATGCTTATAAAATTAAACATCTCAATAAAGTGTGACACATATTAAAAGTGTACCGATACACATATATATACAATTGCGAATTTGCTATTTGGGCATGTATGGGTGACCGAAATGGCCTCTAAAGTCAACATTGATTACTTCTACACAATCTTGGAAAATGACACTATGGCCCAAATTTTGTTAACGTGTCATCCACTGCTCGAAAATATATGATTTTTGTTATTCTTGCCAAAATATAGAAATATTCAATTAATAATTTTTTGGCAAAATGTTGGAAAGCGCTAGTACATATTCTAAAGTAACTTAGAGTTGATTACTTAGAAGTAAGAAAGGGAAATCGTAAAGGATTGTGGATATGTTCTTGTGCCTGATTGTTGATAAATATTCTTGACAAACTTGGAAAATAAAATGGGGTGTAAAGGGTAGCATTACATTTGAACGGATTTTAATTTCAAGTTACGAGTAAAGTTTTTACCTTTTTCACTTAGGTACCTCCAAGAAAGTTGGAGTGGTTGAATTACAAAATTGTCGACACCAAACTGCAATTCAATAATATATGATTGCGAATTTGTGATTTGGGTATGTATGGGTGAATGAAAGGGTCTCTATAGTTAAAATTGATTACTTCTACATAATCTTGAAAAATTACACTATGGCCCACAATTGTGTTACCCTTTCATCCATTACTTCAAAATGTATAATTTTTGTAATTCTTGCCAAAATATAGAAATATTAAATAAATAATTTTTGGGTGAAATGTTTGAAATCACTAGTACATGTTCTCGATTAATTTAGATGTGGTTACTTAGAATTGCATTTAATGCAGTTCTAGCACCGGAATATTATCCCCAATACTGGTACTAGCTCTTTTCACAATAAATTTTACCAGCCAAAACTACTATTCCGGGTTATAGGCACCGATAATAGCACCGGTATATGTCATTTATCCATATACCCGTGCTAAAAAATTACCCACCCAGACACATTTTCTCCTTAGGCACCGGTATCTGGCACCGGCTTTCCTAGAACTGGTGCTGGATTTATTCACAGGCACCAGTATTTTGGTTTATTGTCCCCTTACCTATATATATATATGTTATCTATAACACCGGTATTGCCCAGCCAGCAATAAATATTAGTGCCTATGTACCTTTTTTCTAGTAGTGCAACTAAAATGAAATGCTCCCTCTGTCCCAGCTCAAATTGTACGCTTCCTTTTTGGATACTATTCTATATCAAAGTTTGATCGCACATTTGAAGAGAATAAGAGTAACAATATTATCGTATGTGATATAGTTGAATTCTTCGTAACAAATAGTTTCTAAATATCAACTTTATTTTGCCGTTATTATGCATAGTTAAACAGATTAACAGTCAAACAAGTTTTTTTGAACAACGTTATAATGATTGTTGTTTAATTTGAGCTAGGATGGAGGGAGTACTTATAAAATAATCTAAAATGACAAAGAGATGTTGAATTCCCACAACGTTCCTTTTAAATTTAACAACTTTGAGAATAGATCCACCGTTTTTCCAAAATATCCCTACTTTTCTACAATTATGCGCTGCCACATCATTTCTCCTAAAATGTATTACCAAAATTAAATATGCCAATCTTCGTGGGATGCGGGGAGTATGCATTAATGTCATTAGGTTGAGCGATGAATTTATTATTTTTGTTGATGACTTTCTTGCTTAGAGTTTGGTCGTGAGAAGATAATCATTTGTTCTATCGTGATTGCAAAAATCAAAACTATACAGGCGATTTGGACATGTTCAAACTTCACTAGTACAAGAGAGGATTATTGAAACATTACTTGGTGTACATTTTTCATGGGGAAAAACTAATCTGGAAGTAGTAATGTGTAGTAATGAGGAGTACTTTGAGGATGAAAAATTGAATGATATGTGAGAGGAGGTAGTTGATGAATTCAAAAGGCTGGAGGTGTGGGCAACCTTTTTAGGGGAACAAGGATAAAACCATGTATCCTAGTTGAAAGAAGAAGGACGCGGTTATGTCCTTTGATAGATGTGTTTAATATGAAATTAGTTGGTTCATAGAGCAACACCTGTGTGAACAATTTCCTTAAATTTTGGAATGAAAAGCTTCTAGTCGAGAATGGGTTACCTGACAAACTTTACGATGCTAAATGAATATTATGTCCCAAGGAAATGGAGTATAAAAAATCCACTTGTGTCCTAATAATTGTAATTTGTATAGGGGTGATTTGAAGAAAAAGGTGATGTGCCACGTATGTCACGTGTCTCGTTATAAGAAAAAAGAAATCAAATTCTTGATGGAGAGGATACATTGAAGATTAAGAAAGGTGTACCCACCAAATGCATATGTACCTCCTTATAGTTTCGAGGTTGAAGATGATTTTTCATAATTTTAGGGATGCCTTGAATATGACATGGTACATAGAGTGATGGACAACTGATGATGATATCACTCAACATCCAGCCAATGTAGATCTTTGGAAGGATTTTGTTGATTTGTACCCAGAGTATGCCACTGAACCTAGAAACTTGAGGCTAACATTGTGTAATAATGGTATAACCTCGTTTGGTAACATGACCTCAAAGCATAGTTCATGGCTGGTTATGCTATCTATACACAATTCCCCCCTCATTATTTTTGCATGAAGAGAAAATACGTGATGATCTTAATGTTTGATTAAGTCATATAGAAGACTAGTATTAGAGTTCAGTTTGTTCTCTAACTCTTTCATGTAATCATCTATATAATTTCATCTCTTAATAGTATCAATCACTACGAAAATCATTCTTTCATGGTATTAGAGAAAATCTGATCCTAAATTTCAAACCCTAATTTTTATTTTTTTTTCCGTTCGACTACCTCCCCTTTCTTTTTTTCGGCTGACCAAACTACATGATTCTGGAAAACTTCCGGACAATTTCCGACCAAATTTTGGCAACCTTCTGCTACATCTCCAATCCACAACTATCTTTCTACAGTAGCCGTCCGATTGAGATACCTATACCAATGGCATTGTCTCAGGACCAGCTTCCCAGCTGCATCATCCGATTCAGATTCTGGTGTCTCTATCCCAGCGGTTTTATCTCCGATGGGCTCAACTTCAACTCCGGTAGCCGCCTGATTAGCAGCTTCATCTACGGTCGCTCTCAGTGTCTTCCGACATCTTCGTCTCTAAATTCATATCTTCGTCTCCAAATTCATGTCCCAGTGGTTCCCAATTCATTCGTTATAGTTTCTAGTGTTTTCTCCAGGCCGTTATTCATTCGTTTTTGTTTCCGGTGATTGGCCATAAGGTTTAGGATCATTCATCTGCCATTGTTCTCAGCTTCTATTCCGTCCGCCAGAATTTTCGATAGTTCTCAAGGTAACTGCCGAGTTTAACAGCCACTAGGCGCGTGAGATCCACGCGCGCCGCAGCCATACACACGTGCCTCATCACGCACGCGTGCAGTACACACGCCAGCTCTCATATTCGTGTGCTTCTCCACTCGCGCGTGAGTTACACCGCCAGCCTTCTTGCGCGCGTGTGTCTATGCACCAGCTGCTTCCACACACATTTTTGCACGCGCCAAGCATTTTTTTTACCTGAATTTGTGTAATTGCTGATTTATTTTTCCCCTTATGGATATGGCTCATTTTAATTCTCAACGGAGTGATATTTCTAGATTTACTGGCCTTTCTCTTCCTCAATGACAAGATGCCTCCTAGTGGATTGTAGATTCTGATGCCACAAACATATGGCATCGTCCCCTGCTGCTGTTGAACATGTCACTCCCTACCATTGTTCTTCCAGTGTGTATGTTGGTAATGGTTATCAACTCCCTATTACTCATATTGGTAGTTCTCGGATTTCTAAATCTATTTCTCTTTATGATGTGCTCATTGCGCCTGCTATCATTAAAAAAATTCTTTCAATTAGCAAATTAATTCATGATTTAAATGCTGTTGTCTACTTTGATGATCGATCATTTACTATTCACCATAAAATTACTAGTGAAACCTTGGGTCACGGTCACGGTGAAAATGACCTTTATGTTTTAGACTGTGGAGCACCTGCCTTGTTATCTACTGTGGAATCCAATAAGTTGTTTGCGTCTTTTGAAATTTGCCATTCTAGACTTGATCATGTACCGCATTCAGTTATTTCTGGTTTGCGAGCTTCTGGCTCTTTATCCGTCTCATCGATTTTGCCGAAACCTACCCTTTGTGATGCATGTGAAAAGGCTAAAGGTAAGCGTTTATCTTTTCATACAAATGATAAACGTGCTGCTAGGGTACTTGATCTAGTTCACTGTCACTTATTGGGGGCCTCTCCTATTTTATTTGCTGATGGTTTCTCCTACTATGCTATTTTCCTCGATAATCATTCCCGGTTCTCGTGGTTTTACCCACTGCGCCAAAAATATGATTTTTGGGATGTTTATAGCCATTTT